>CM022946.1:102427694-102615972 GCA_012931725.1 Litsea cubeba
CCCCCCCCCCCCCCCCCCCCCCCGCCCCAAAAAAAAAAAATGTAAACCGGGGATATGATGCAGTGAGATCCAAGATCAGGACACGCAGGCCCTGATGGACCAGTCTGATGGGGTCCACATATTCCACATGTTTCTAGATTAGCAGTGTTACTTTATTTACTTATTCTAGAATAGTAGGTTGCTTGATTGTTTAGGAAGATTTCCTTTCTAATTTATATGTTTGATTAGGATTAGCTATTTCCTTTATTGCTTATTTAGGAACAATGCTACTCTATATATAGAGAAGCTCCTTATTGATATGTTCATGCTATTTTCTTAATAAAAGTTCAGAGAAGTTCTTGTGAATTCCCCTTTGGGGTATTTTCCCTAAGTGATCTTAGGGTTTTAGAGTCTTAGGGCTCGATCTCACCGTCGGAGGTGTAGATCTTCATCGTAGCCTTCGGGCTACGCCATCAATATGCGTGAGATTAGGGCTAATAAAAATTTTTTAAACCTTAATCAAATACAACTTAGCCCCAATCGTGTCCCAATAGGATCGAAGACCGCTGTGAGGTATAAACATTTCCTCGAATACATATAACAATTACCGGAAGCTTATAAATACAAGTGGTATCTTAAAAGAGTATAGTTTGAGCAAATACTGAATAGCATAACTAGAGTTCAAGTTTAAGACTGTTAACAAAAATATTAATTACAATATTAGGCCACATCAAAACCTGGGCCTAATCAAAATGATAAAGAAACTAAAAAGATATAGCATGAAGGCACTCATGTACGGGGTCGATACGACTATACAATGCCGTCCGTACTATACTCTAAGGAGTCATCAGGCTGATCTGCCTGAACTTCCTCCGTCGTTTCCTCCTCCTCGTAATAGGAAGGCTCGGTACCTATGCACCAAGAGTAGCATCATCAGACACAAAGGTCGGCAAGTAATATATATAAAACATTAACAGATATGTAGAACGAATCAAGTAGACAATACGATAGACAAGATCCGTAGAAATGCATAGCATTCAAGTAATAATGCATGCATTCAATTCATAAACAGACTAATAAAACATCTAACAAATAGGCAAATCACATAAGCTAATGCACCACTGATAGTTTCACATGACCGTCCATACTCAACACGAGAGTAGCGGTATAGTGGCACGGGATGAAAACCCGGCAAGCAATCAGAATGATATCCTTTAAAAACAAAATAAAATAAAACATCAAACTTCTTCAGAACGGTATCTGATGGTGTGCATCCATCTAAATATAAAAAGTCGTACTGTGTAGATGTTCAAGCCAAAATCCCACACAAATGGTGCCCCAAGTGTGTCGAGCATTTACAACTGAGTGGTGCCTGACATAAGAGTCCTAACATATCATAGTGAGGGACTAGACTTTCTTGTGTGAACAATATTTAATAATCATAGGAGAAACTACTTATCCATTGTCAAATCCAAATCATCAAACTTCTTTAAAACATTACCATAAGTAGTTTTCGACAAACTTTACAATCAAAGTCGTCTAGTCTCAATACTTTCATCAAACTTCAGAATGAACGGAATAACAAAAGGGATCCTAAGTTCATCATCTAAGTTCATCATTTAATCATAAAGAAATAAAACAAACGAAGCTAAGGAACATGAACATTTCATGCAAAAGGTACCAAAAGGTACAATTTGGAATCATAAACGATAAACAATCCAATCCTAATTATATAGTTAATCCCGAAGCATCGTACATGTCTACTCAATCAACGAAAGGGTTAAGGTTCAGGATACCTAGACGAACATTCTTCGTGCATAGATTTAAAGGAAGGTATTCCGTTGTCCCGTACCGTTCAAGATTGAGTTAGAATGGATCCCGATGCAACCGGATATATGAGGAACGTCGGCTCAAAACATCCTCCTATATAGTCAAATCAGTCCGAATGGGTAGCCAAGGTTCCAATTCAGTCATAATCAAAATGGGTGCAAAAGTCCCTTCAAAAGGGGAATTTTCAGTTAAACAGGTCGACCCCCTTCATGGTCGGTCGACCTGCCCCAAGGTCGGTCGACCCACAGTTGTAAGTGAAAATACGTGAACAGTGAAATGGTCAGGTTCCAGAGAACCTGACCCTGTGTGGTCGGTCGACCGAGACCCCCTGGTCGGTCGACCGAGTACACTACGGTTACAGAACACAGGTTCTGTAACTGCAGTGAACATGAGGTCAATTCCATCCCATTCTTCTTGAACCTGATATACAATCACATGATGCATATAACAAGTCCATTCTAATTCCATTTATCCATCTAATCAAATCATCAACATCCTAATCCAATTCATTAAGCAAATAAACCCATTTATCATGTTTTAGAAATTCATAATCAATAAATGAGCAAAAGACATCTAAACCAACAAATTTGTGTACAATTCAAGAGAAGACAAACATATCCAACATAATATGTATATTAACTTGGCTTTGATGAAGAGCTAATTGAAAATCCAAGAGAATTTGGGAGAAAATTTATTTTAAGTTCAAAGATGGAGAAAATAACTCTCAAACCCAAATCACTCCTGCAAATGCATGCCAAGGGGTGAGGTGAGTCTTCCTAATCCATCTCTAATCAAAAGGAGAAAGATTCATTATGTCTACATGTCTTGAGAGCCTACCTTAGAGTTGTGAGTGGATGAAAAGCTTAGAAAAGGGGATATAGTGAACTTGGAAGTTTGGGGAAGATGTTTGGAAGCTTCACCGGCGACGACGGAGCTCCGGGATGTGTCAGCAGTGAGGAGGTAGTAATGGTGGCTGGGTTTCTGGAGTTGGAATAGTGAAATGAAAGAGAGGAAGTAAGAGATGAGAGAAGGGGCTTTATATTAGGTTAAGTTAAGTGCAAATATGGGTTTGGTCCTTATTATTTGAGGCTCTTCGACGTGCCGGATCACAACGCGACAGAAGGCGAATGTTCATGAAATGATGCGATCTACTCGATGCACCCAAACTCACAAAAACTCATAATCTCTATAAGTGTAAAAACTATGACTCACAAAATTAAGGGTGCCTGATAGGACTTATCCGAATGGAAGAATGATATGCTGCCTCTAAGCCTGAAAGGGAAGAGCAAACAGTCAGAGGACCCTGGCCTGGGCGGCGCAAGGCTCTTCGATGCCAAAGTCAGTGTATGAACTTAACTAAGGAGGGAGAGGAAGAAGAGGCAGAGCAACGACTCTCAAGTGTGTAGGTTGCATACCTTGCATGTGAAATGGGGTTCTATTTATAGAGAACTCTTGATGATATTTTGGATGATATTTTGGAGTGGGTCCCATGATTTGATAGGAAAGGCCTTATCAGCCCACAAAGTAATAAATGCGGTCCACCTCTGCCCACATTGCATTTAATGCCAGTCGGATCATCCCACATTGCATTTAATGTATGTCATGTTGGGCCAGATCATGTTGGACGCCTTTGCCGGTTGAGGTCCCATATGATCCATCATCAGGCCTTGCCCTGATTTGGCTACAGCCGCTGGATGCCGCCCTGTCAGCAATCTGGCGAAGATTGTGGACGGCTAGATGTCGCATCTGTCCCACTGGCTCGCGCCCTATTCTGCCACGTGTCTAATGGCGTGGCGAGCATGGGGCGCGAGTGGGGATTCTCCTTTACTTCGGCTTCCGTTCCGGCTCCTTTGGCCTGGGTCCCAGGCTCCTTTGGCCGGGGTCAAGCTCTTTAGCCGAAGTGGGCCCTTGGTAGCCGAGCTCGGCGCTAACAGCCGAAGTCAGTCTGGTTTCGGCTGAGGCCTCTGTCCCGGCAGCCGAGGCGAGTCTGGGTACCACGTGGATGGCACGCAGATGGCACGTGATAGTGCTTAATCACATCTTATAGCCGTGATTAGCATAATCCTGGAGCTTTGAAAATCTCCCCACACAATCTCGATTAAACATCTGAAAACTTCCCAAATTATTGCAAACCACCCCCTACTGTACTCAAACGATCTCGGACTCGTTCGAGACTTCGCACGCGTGGTCCATACGATAAACCTGACTCGCTATGATTCTAAGCAAACTTACTAACTAATAAAGTAATTAATTAACTTAACGATGGGTTAAGGGACGGGGTGTTACAGTGCATCTCCACCATCTTTCCATCATTTTTCCAAGCACTACAAACACACCAAGTTTTTGTTAAGATGCCCAAGTGCTCATTTGGTTAGAAGGAAATTGAATACTTTGGTCAAATTGTGTCAAAGAATGGGTTATCAACTGACCCGAACAAGGTTCAATGCATGCTCGATTGGCCCTCACCAAAAGACAGTTAAAATGCTTCGTGGTTTTCTTGGACTAACATCGTATTATCGTAGGTTCATCAAGGATTATGGAAAAATTGCTTCAGCTCTTACCAACTTAGATTCAAATGGAATGAAGAGGAGAAGCACTCTTTTCAACTTTTGAAACAGGCAATGACATGTACCTGAGTACTGGTCCTACCTGACTTCACCAAGCATTTTGAGCTGGAGTGTTATGCATCTGGAACTGGCATTGGGGCCGTGTTGATGCAAGAGGGTAGGCCACTTGGTTTTTTAAGGAAAGTCGAGGAAGATCATTGGCACTTTCAACTTATGAGAAAGAAATGACCGCAATTTTACAAGCACTGACCAAATGGACACCATACTTGGTGGACCGCCGATTTCGTATTATTACGGACCATCGAAGCTTGAAACATTCTTTAGATCAAAGGGTGTCAACACCAGCACAACAGAAATGGGTTTCAAAATTGATCGGGTTTGATTATGAAGTAATCTATCAAGCGGGGCCTGAAAGTAGGGTGGCCGATGCGTTATCTTGGCAACATGAAGATAGCACCTTAAACGCCATTTCACTCCCTCAACCTAGCTATATTGCTGAATGATATCCAATTATCCATGATGCATATGACCACGATGATGCATTGCAAAAGCTGATCGATGAATGCACTAAGGACTTCCAACCAACTCCCGGGTATGAAGTCCGTGACTCTTTATTATTTTATAAGGTAGGCTAGTTGCATGTTCCCTCAATACCGGATTTACGATCAAGGATCTTGAGTGAATTTCAAACCTCCCCATCAGTAGGTCACCCAGACTTCTTCGTATGTACAAAAGGCTCACTTGGAATTTTCATTGGAAAGGTGTGAAAAGAGATACATAAACATATGTGGCTGAGTGCCCCACTTGCCAACGACACAAATATGAAACTTGCAAGCCTGGTGGTGTGATGCAACCAATACCGATTCCAGAGAGAGCTTGGGAGGACATATCATTGGACTTTATTGATGGGTTGCCCCACTCATTTGGAAAAACCACGATCACAGTGGCAGTGGACCGCCTGACAAAATATGGTCATTTTTGCGGGCTTGCCCATCCTTTCTCAGCCAAAGCTATTGCCGAGGCATTCGTATGTTAGGCGGTGAAACTTTATGGTATGCCACGTTCCATTGTTTCTGATCAGGACCCGATCTTCATCAGTGGGTTTTGGAAAGAACTCTTTCCTCAACAAGGGACCAAGATGAAATGGAGCACAGCGTACCATACGCAAGCGGACAGTGAAACAGAGGTCTTGAATAGGTGTTTGGAAGCAAACTTACGCTGCTTTACCTCATATTGACCCAAGCAATTGTGACGCCCCGGAGTCCCACATCGACTATAGAGAGGAAAGTGACTGGGATTATATTAGAGCTTACACCCTTACCTTGCATGAGGCCTTTTGATGGGTTGAGGCCCATCAAAAATAAAACCGTGAGGCCAGTAGGACAAAGCGGACAATATCATGCATGGGTAAGAGGTGGGGCGTTACAAATGGTATCAGAGCCGACTCTCGACTAGTTCGAGTGTGGGTCCCTTGCCGTGGTCTGGTGCAAGTGGGCGGGCCAAGAGGGCTGGCAGGCTACTGCACAGGGACATGCCCCCCTAAGGGGGGTGGAATGTGACGCCCCGGAGTCCCACATCGACTATAGAGAGGAAAGTGACTGGGATTATATGTAGAGTTTACACCCTTACCTTGCATGAGGCCTTTTGATGGGTTGAGGCCCATCAGAAATAAAACCATGAGGCCCGGCCAAAGCGGACAATATCATGCATGGGTAAGGGGTGGGGCGTTACACCATCCATCTAGTCTGCCTCATGTTCAAATCCTTCTGCCCAAACAAATATTGAAGACTCCTGTGATCCGAATGTACTTCAAATTCTTCACCATACAGGTAATGTCTCCACATCTTCAATGCTATCACCACTGCTGCAAGTTCTAAATTATGGGTAGCGTACCTCATCTTGTGTTCTTTCAACTGTCTGGACCCGTAGGCCACTACTTTTCCCTCCTGCATGAGTACGCAACCTAATCCAATACCCAAAGCATCTGTGAAAATCACAAATCCACCAGTTCCCATAGGTAAAGTAAGAATAGGATTTGTGGTCAATCTGGTCTTCAACTCTTGAAAGTTGGTCTCACACTGCTCTGTCCACACAAAAGGAACATCTTTCCTTGTCAATTTAGTCAATGGAGCTGCTATACTGGAGAATCCCTTCACAAATCTTCTATAATAACCTGCTAAACCCAGAAAACTCCTGACTTGCGCCACTGTCTTCGGACTCTGCCAACTAACAACTGCTTCAATCTTCGCTGGATCGACTGTTAAACCTTCCTTAGAAATGATGTGCCCAAGAAAAGACACTTGTTCAAGCCAAAACTCACACTTGTTCGGCTTGGCATAGAGCTGATTCTCTCTCAAGATCTGCAATGAAGCTCTCAAATGCTCTGCGTGCTCATGTTTGGCAACCAAATCTACAGGAAAAATATTTTTGATATCCCTGGTAAATCCATGTTTGGCAATTGTAGATTCTTGGGGATTTGGATGAATGAAAATCATCATTTGTTAGGATTTTCATATTCGACCACCCCCCATAAGATTTGAAAATCCTCACTTAAGTGGATTTGCACATTGAATATTTTTCTCAGTTATATGTATCGATATACACACTAATATCAATGTGAAATCCTCAACTATACAAATCCCCAGTGAGGAATCCTTGTTCCAGTGATAGTGAAGAATCATCAGATCTATGAATTCATTGCTTGTTACCAAACATGCTCTAAACCAACACCAAATTTAATTTGATTTAGGTGTGGGAGTGTGGAAAAAACCCAAGTGTTTTGGGGAATTTGTCCCTCATGATTGTATTTCCGAAAGAACCTTCATGAAAAAAAATGTTAAAAAAAGGAAAACAGGTAAGTTTTTAGGAGAATCTAAGCTACCTCCATGTAATCTTCTTCCAATAGGCAATGTGATTAATGTATAGTCTCAATAGAAAGAAAAACAATGCAATGTCTTGAAACCAACACCAAATTTAATTTGTTTCAGGTGTGGGGGTGTTGTCAAAACCCCAAAATCAGGGCAGGATTAAAGGGCCATGATACCGGGATTACTGTAGCATAATCTTACTTTTTCGTAGGATCTACATAGGTGAGGATTACAAGATCCATCATTGTTATGGAACATTTAGCGGAAGCCTGCATTGCGGAGCAACCCGAAGTCTGGGGCCATTGAATTCCGTGTTGCACCACTAATGTCTTACTAGCTGAGTCATACTGTACATCATATCATTAGACTGGTATAAAGATGAGCAAGGGGTAACAGTGCTAGACAAGTAAACATGATAAACTATTCTCATATTTCATGTTAGGAATTACAGAAGATGCATTAATTATATCTTCAAAAAATAAAAGGCCAACAAAGACCAGGAAGATAAAATATAACACTTAAAATAATACTCCCAGGTATTTCGCGTCGCATGTGCAAGGAATGAAGTCTACATGACAATCTCTGCACCTCAGTCACACGTCACCTGCTGCTCAGCAACCACCTCCTTAGAAACTGTACTAGGGTACAGGTCAAGAAATCATACCCACGACACCAAAAGTAGACCAGACAAATTACTTGGCAAGTATCCAAAATAAAAGGCATAGTTATAGGTACAGATCAGAATATAAATGACATGTTGATTATTCCCGAATTCATGTAACAGTATGACTAGATAAAGTCAGTGCATCATGAGTAAAATAACATAATCAATAATAATAGAAGGTATACTACATTCTAATTGGCAACTGGGTCGCTTAATCCTCGGAAGGGGAGCATATGCCTGCTGCCCCAAACGATCAGGCTAATAGTACCTTAAACTCACCCGGGAGTCTCTGTCATGGGAGTTCCTGGTCTGCCCCAGGCTGGGTAGGTACATTGGTGACACCGGTCACACAAAAGACTATAAATTGCAGGGAACCATATATATATATATATACAGTAATAATAACAAACAGGTGGGTGGTGCCGACTCGAGAATCAATATAAACTTGGGATTTCAGGTGTACGATAGTCTAGTGTCCAAGTCGGGTTATGATCAGGGATATTGGAGAAATTTCAGTTCTCATAACAGTTGCAAATACGGGGAAAATACACAGTTCAATATTCATATCAGTGTTCTATCTGGTGTACATGAGTAATTCCGATACTATCAGTGAATAAATACAAATACAGAAGAAAACAGATAGCTCTGTTAGGTGTAAATAATTTAGAACTGAAAATAGTACAGTTTTGGGCTAGAAAAATAGTTCATCTAAGTCTGGAAAATCCAACAGAAAAATCGGCAGCAATTCGGCTAGAAATGGAGACCCCATACAGGTAGGAAAAGGACAAAGTCATTCGGGTAACTCGAATGGGAGTTGGACAACTAAATGCTCGCACACCACCTGAAGAAACCGCCTAAATATCTGGGTACATCCAAGGTCAAAGTAGGGCGAATACCGCGCGCTAATTCCCAAGGAGTCTCACAGGGTCACAATATTAGGGCCTCATAAGTCCGGTTTAGAAGGACGCGTAAAAATCTAATAATAAGAGGAATATGCACCATGCATATGATTCTGAAAATAAGCTGATTAAAATATTCTATCAAGCTTACAGAATAGTCAAGAGTCCATTACGAGTGTATCTTTTATCATTACTGTGTTTAGACATGCAAGGACGATGATATTTAGGACTATACATACTAAGGGTTGGATATCATGATTGGTTCCACACTTGGTGCATTCTTAAGATGGGGATATCCAAACCCAAACTCCGGATAAAGCGATAATCAGCGTGCATCACATACCCTCTCAATTATTCAGATAATTAGGAAACCATGTTTGGTCAGGGTTGGGGTACGGGGCTCATCAATTATCTAAGTTCTGGGTTCCCTTTTTACCAAAGGAAATCCACATCAATCTTGCTCCAGGGGGGTTGCTATTAGGATCGAAACACACGCGCGATCTAGGAGACACAATCATCATCAACACACAGACAATCAACGAGACACAGATTTACGTGGTTCGGCATGGTTGCTAACGTCCACGAGAGATTCATGCTAGTTCACTATTAATGGAGATGCCCACAAAAGTACAATGCTCTCACCACCCAGTATAAATACATGAAGCCCTAAACCTCTAGACACCCACAACCATCGGATCTAGCGTTATAATAGATGGTCTAGATTAAACTAATAAATTACAGATAAACCCCTGTAATTAAATAAAGTCTAGATCAGGCTTCACCAACCCATCAGTTGCTGGGGTCTTAGTGACCTAAATCTAGGTCCATTAGTGATTTAGGTTAATATTAAAGGGTATCCGGACTTCCATAACAAAAATCCATACTCTTATGGGGGTTACACAATTTTGGTACAATGGTACCACGTAATTCTAGAGAATTTCAGAAATATTATTGGGGGTGGATCGGATTTAAACAGCCCCAAACGGGTCGGAAAAGAGGTCAAAGTCCAGTTCTGTGGGGCCCACAGACGAGCCCGTCGTTCATTGTGCGACAGCCGCGCCGGCTGGCCACGCATTGTTTGCAGGGGGTCCGCTGGCCGCTGGTGCACCAGCAGCTGGCTAACTACTGGCAGCTGTTGGCCGTTGTCTGCTGCCTGGCTGCTGGGCAGCGACCTGCTGCCTCGCTGGTTGGATTTCAAGGGGAAAAAGGAGGTTCTACAAAGGATTTTAGCCCCTTAAATTTTCTGAAATACAAACCTATAAATATTGCTTATAGACAATAATTGTTACAACAAAACATCATTATAAAAATGTGATTCCATTATTCAAACCATTGAAATAGTAATTACTAGAATCCACTGAGACACCCATAACATGTTGTAGGGGATGCGGCTGCTTAGAGCTTATCCCCCCACAGGGGATAGGCGGGGCCCAGAGCCCCGCGCCTATTGTGTACAGGAGACGAGGCTCCCTACGCATGCTTTTTGTCCCACATCGAGTGTGAGGGCCTCCCACCCTTGGTATATTAGCCGTAGCGTACCAAAGGGTAAACCACCACATCACACATGTGTGATGTGGTGGTACACCCTTTTTGTAGGGGATGCGGCTGCTTAGAGCTTATCCCCCCACAGGGGATAGGTGGGGCCCAGAGCCCCGCGCCTATTGTGTACACTTCAGGAGACGAGGCTTCCTACGCATGCTTTTGTCCCACATCGTGTGTGAGGGCCTCCCACCCTTGGTTGGTACACCCTTTGGTTACGCTACGGCTAATATACCAAGGGTGAAGGCCCTCACACTCGATGTGGAACAAATAGCATGCGTAGGGAGCCTCGTCTCCTGAAGTGTACACAATAGGCGCGGGGCTCTGGGCCCCGCCTATCTCCTGTGGGGGGATAAGCTCTAAGCAGCCGCATCGTGATGTGGTGGTACACCTTGTAGGGGATGCGGCTGCTTAGAGCTTATCCCCCCACAGGGGATAGGCGGGGCCCAGAGCCCCGTGCCTATTGTGTACACTTCAGGAGATGAGGTTCCCTATGCATGCCTTTGTCCCGCATCGAGTGTGAGGGCCTCCCACCCTTGGTATATTAGCCGTAGCGTAACCAAAGGGTGTACCACCACCTGAAGTGTACACAATAGGCGTGGGGCTCTGGGCCTCGCCTATCCCCTGTGGGGGGATAAGCTCTAAGTAGCCGCAACGTGACGTGGTGGTACACCTTATAGGGGATGCGGCTGCTTAGAGCTTATCCCCCCACAGGGGATAGGCGGGGCCCAGAGCCCCGCGCCTATTATATACACTTCAGGAGATGAGTCTCCCTATGCATGCCTTTGTCCCACATCGAGTGTGAGGGCCTCCCACCCTTGGTATATTAGCCGTAGCGTAACCAAAGGGTGTAGCACCACACGGCGCGGGGCTCTGGGCCCCGCCTATTCCCTGTGGGGGGATAAGCTCTAAGCAGCCACATCCCCTACAAAAAGGCCGGCCTTTTTGTTGGGGATGCGGCTGCTTAGAGCTTATCCCCCCACAGGGGATAGGCGGGGCCCAGAGCCCCGTGCCTATTGTGTACAGTTCAGGAGATATACCCTTTGGTTACGCTACGGCTAATATACCAAGGGTGGGAGGCCCTCACACTCGATGTGGGATAAAAGCATGCGTAGGGAGCCTCGTCTTCTGAAGTGTACACAATAGGCGCGGGGCTCTGGGCCCCGCCTATCCCCTGTGGGGGGATAAGCTCTAAGCAGCCGCATCCCCTACACATGTTATGCCATTTAAATCGGAGACTTGCCTTGGCCTGAGATCAACTCCAAAACAGTCCAAACAATCTAAAAAGGCCTAGAATCTTAGCTGGAATACCTCTTCAAAGACTCCCACAAATCCACTCCAAAAGCCCCTAAGAACAAAAAACCCAAATTAGATCGAATTAGAAATAGGCTACGCATAGCACATGTATGATGCAAATGGGGCTCTAGATCAAGAAACTAATCAATGGAGAGAAGGCTCTTACCTTTATTAAGCTCAAAGAAAGAGGAGAAGATGGTTCAAGGGGCTGCCTTTCATATATCCTCGCGAAAACGATGTATGTTGTGAAGGAGATGACATATAATTGCTTGGTAGGGTCGAATTTTGCAAGTGGGGCACACTAGTAAATGATTTCCACCATGGAAGGGGAGAATAAATGAGAAAGAGAAGAAGACATGAAATTCTCTGTTGTTGGACGATGGAAATGGAGGAGAGAAGAATAAATGGGGTTGGTGTAGAGATGTCAAGTGGGCTGTGCCGGGCCGCCCGCCAGTCAACGGGCCGTGGCACGGCACGGCCCAGCCCAGTGACATGGGCCGTGCTGGGCCGAGCCTTGCTGGCCCGTTTGGCACGGCCCACTAGCAGGCCCGCCTGGCACGTGAGCGCCTGCGGCCTGCCAGGATCGGCCTGCCCAAAAATGACTATTTTTAAAAAAAAAAAATTCATTTTACCCCCCCCCCCCCCCCCCCCACACACACACACACAACAACAACATTAAATGATTATATAAGGGGTATTTTGTATCATTTTCAATTGATTTTAAACAACAACGAAATTTGAAATTGATTTTAAACAATTTGCATTCCTTTGAACCAACTAAAAGTCTTAAAGGGGCTCCAATTTCGGAATTAACTATTTAATGCAACTTTTCATGTATTGGTTAATCTAATAGTGTACATTAATTAGTTGAAACTTGGAATACTAACTATTCAATGGAAAGTGTACAATTGTATCAATAGAAAGTAGGCCACATATAAGTGAGAATCATCGATCTTGATGAAAAGTCTCATGCATCACATGTGATCAGTTCTATTACAAATTTAGATAAATTTAGATCAGATGGGATTTATAAATATGATAATAATTATCCAGATAGGACTTATTATTTTTTTTATACTGAGAATCAACTTGATAGTGGAAATAACCTAGGTTGAGTTGAAACTTGGGGATATCCCATAAATATTATTGATGTTTGTCTTAATGATTGTGAATTTAATAGACGGGGTCTATCGTAGTGTTTTACACCTTTTACATAATTCACGATTTATAAGAGTGAAAGCCATACAAAAATAATAATAATAAAAGAAATCAAACTCTACCATTTCTCCCTCGGCAGGTATGCATGGTAGCCTAACTGCAAACAAATTATAATAACTTAATATTTTTATTAATCAATTACGTATTATATATTCATTTGGGTTTAATTTTATTGCATAATGATTATCATAAAAATAAAAGCTTGAGCACCATGCTTAAAATTAGGGGTGTACAAAAAATCCGTCAATCCGTCAATCCGATCCGATCCGATCCAATCCGCGGATTTTAATTCGATCCGAAGGCCAACGGATTAGAAATTGTGTAATACGTTGGCAACGGATCGGTAGCGGATTTCATCCTTAATCCGCGGATTCAATCCGATCCGATCCGTTGGCATTAAATATAAATTAAAAAAAATTATATATATAAAATAAGAAAAAAAATGTAAGGAGTCACTAACCTTATGAATAGAATAGACATACAGCTCTCAACTCATGCCCCTTTAATTCAGTGGCTTCAAATTTTATGGGTTTTTTCTTCTTTCTTTTTCCATGTAATGTACAGTAACGGATTGAACAGATTAATCCGATCCGATCCGCTCCTCCACGGATCGGATCGGATCGGATTTCAATAGTAACGGATTGGTGACGGATTACAAATCCGTTAATCCGAAGGTAACGGATTGGTTACGGATTTGGCCCAATTCGCACCAATCCGATCCGTGTACACCCCTACTTAAAATACAACACATAAGTACGAAAAAAAAATAATTACAGTATCATAGTATGAAAATATAGTTACTTTTATAAAGGCAAAATTAACGAAAGGTCCCTATAAGTGAATGTATCCAGCCTCTAGTCCAAGGAAAAACTTTTTAAGGCATATGGTCCACTCAGCTAGACTGTTTGTTGCCTTAGGTCCCTACATCCACATGGTCACATATTTCATGACTGATATGCCCTTTCAACTGTTTTAGGCATAAAATTTTGAAATTTAAAATTTTAAATCTTATATTATCCCTCTTCTTCTATAACGAGCCTAGATTTTTTGGGTTTTCCGATCTCTGTTGGGCCACCTTGGTTCCGAGAAGAGATCGTTTGAATCTCTTGACTTCGTCGGAATCGCACTGTTGCAGACCAAGAAGACGAGATTAGAAGATTTTCTGATCAATCAGGTGGGCCACTGTCTGATCGGAGAAGGATTGCTGCTCGTGGGTTGCAGATCAAAGTCTGTTGCAAAAACCAGGTCTGATTTGGTTTGGTTGATTGCAAAAGACTGCCCCGCGACCATTCGTCGCACCAGAGAAGAAGTTTTTGATGCGCCCATTGTCGCCCGCTAGTCCCTGTAGCAGGAGACCCGAAATAGACGAATCTGTCATCGTTCGATCGCTGATGTGGCTTGTCTGTCCGATCGCCATCCTCATTGCAGCAGTCGCCTGAGATTGCAACGATCATCGTCGTTGTCGCCTTGCTAGTCCGGCCGCAGCCCCACCGTTGCCGCAGAAGACAACCGCTTGGCCAGAAACAACGCTTGTTGCACGCGTTGGGAGGAAGAAGAAGATCCAGTTGGGTGGAGCGAGAAGCGGGAGCCGCGGCGGCTTGGCCGGCGGAGGCAGACAGGGCAGCAGCAGGCGTAGATGTGGAGGAATAGGATGAGGATGACGGCGTTGAAGAGGACTGTATTCCCAGAAATTGCACGGAAGAGCATTGGTTCTAGTTCTAGGAATCAGTGAAGAAGACGACCCAGTTCTCTGGGTATTTATTCCAGGTCGGGTCGGGTAGGGTCAGTTCAGGCTGACCTAGTCCATGCAATTTGTCAAATTTATCCGAGTTTTGTCAAATTTATATGAGTTTTTATCAAATTTATCTGATATTTTATCAATTTTAACTGAGTTTTTGTCAAATTTATTTGAGTCTTTATCAAATTTATCTAAGTTTTGTTCAAATTTATCTGTTTTTTCATATTTATCTGAGTGTTGTTCAAATTTATCTGTTTTCTGTCATATTTCTTTGTGTTTTTGGTAAATTTATCTGAATTTTGTTCAAATTTATCTGTTTTCTGGCATATTTCTTTGTGTTTTTGGTAAATTTATCTGAGTTTTTTTCAAATTTTGTTTGAGTTTTTTAGCAAATTTATTTACGTTTTTTGATATCTATATGCGTTTTTTAAATTTATTTGCGTCTTTTGAAATTTATTTGTATCTTTTCAAATTTATTGTATTTTTTAAAATTATTACATTTTGAAAAATTTATTTTCTTCGTTTTAAATTTATTTGCATTTTTAAAATTTTCTTTGGATCTTTTGAGATTTATTGAGTCTTTTGAAATTTATTTATATTTTCTGAAATTTATTTGGATATTTTCAAACTTATTTGCATCTTTTTAAATTTATTTACGTTATTTGATTATATATTGCTTTTTTAAAACTTATTGTATTTTTTGAAATTATATCATTTTTTAAAATTTATTTTCGTTATTTTGAAATTTATTTGTGTGTTTTTAGAATTTATTTGAAAATCTGGGGATTTCATTAATCATGGCCAATTAAATGGTAGTTGACTGTTATTAATGGGACATCCCACCAATCATGGGATATGATCTAAAGAAAGGGTAAATTAGACTTTTCAGGTATGAAAAAGTGTGTGAGGGATCTTTGGCTCTATGCCTTTTTTTTGTGGACCTAAAGCAATAAAGTGAAATGTTCAGGGACACGTCGCCGAATGCCCCTTTTATAAATACCTCATGGCTAAAGTTTAACTACTTTAGGTTCTCATTCTCACCTAAAGTGGTTAGGTTATCATCCTAATCTAACTAGTAGTTTAATACTCTAAAGTGGTTAGGTTTTCATCTTCATCTAACTAGTTTTAATATTGTTTGGATAAACATATGTCTACAATAGTTAGTTGGTCCAGTGGTTAGGTTTACCTTTCAAATCTTAATGGTCTTGAGATCAAATCCACCCACACATACATTTTACTTATTTTTAGAAGTACATAAAAGTTACCCAGGTCGGGCCAACCCAACCCATCTCCATGGCGTGGGCGGGCCGGCACAGCCCGGTTTGACATGCCTAGGTTGGTGTGGTGGGTGAGTTATTTTTGTGGGAGGGTTAGTTTGTGAGTTTGGCACATTTTAGCTGAACTTGTGACACATAAACGAAGGTCGTATAACAATTGTAGGTAATGAGGATTTTAGCTGAACTTGTGACACATAAACGGAAGTCGTGGGGACGTTAGTTGGACTTGGTCAAAGAATAACAATTGTTGGTAATGAGGAGGTCTTTCAAACAAGCCCAAGATAAGAACTTTTAGAGATCCAAGGCAGAAGTTGCGATTTTTTGAATTGCTGGTAAACAACTTTAAAATTGTGTCCGGGGTCAAACTAGGCTCTCGAGGCCTCAGATGATTTTGGGTTGAACATGGAAGTTGTTGGGTAGGTCAATATCTAATTTTTGAGCTCAAGGTATACACGCAGGTCGACGCTCCAATGGAAAAGTCAACGATTCAGTCAAAGCTTTCCAATTTATGAATAAATTGGTCAATTGAGTGATTTCAGGGCCTCACTCGAGTTGATTACAAAATTTGTCAGCAATGATAATCTTGATCTAATAGGATTAAAATAACAGATGTATAGAATTCACGAATAGCCCCCAGTCTCTCTCGAGATTTACAAACATGCTCCAAAAAGGGTCAAACTAGACTTAGAGGCTCTCAAAACTTCCCAAAGACATTCAAAAACTATTTTAACAAATAAAACACTGCGACTGGTTTTAATCCCACTTAGTTATCCTAACATAGAAGAATTAATTAACGCTAATCATAGAGGCTAAGGGTCGGGTTCTTACATATGCGTAAAAGACCCCCAAATGTTATGAGAAATCTGGTCCTTTGCTTGCCCTCACGATTATATTTCCACAAGAATCTTCATGAGAAAAATGTTAAAAATAGAGGAAAATAGGTAAGTTTTTAGGAGAATCCGAGTCACCAGGTTTTTAGGAAAACTTAAGCCACCTTTATCTAATCTTTTGTCAATAGAAGGCAATGTTATTAATGTATAGTCTCAATAAAAAGAAAAAAATTGCAGTGTTAGAATTCAGTGAAGGAAAATATTCAAGTGAGAACTAGTTCTCACCTGAGAACTTTTTAGTGGGGCCCGACTAGCAATCCATCCAAACCTAGCAACCAATATGGAAGCTCCTTATAGTCATTAATCCTAAGGATTGGCAAACATCTGAATGGACTGAACCATTGGATGGAGAGTTGAATTTTTTCTTGAATATGAAGCCATTAAACTTGTGTGCCACGGATGAAGGAGTTAGGGGCATGGGTTTTGGGTCAAACTTGATACTTGGGGTAGTCTCAGATAGATCTTTTCATCCCCCTAGTCTCATCCCCAAATGGGGTCTACAATTGGGCCCCACAAAAAATTCTTAGATAATATATGAGAACAGTTCCCACCTAAATATTATCCTTAAGTGAAATCTTATTAGAAGAGAGGAAAAAATCTACCAAGTATCATCTTCCAGTTAGTCGAACGAAGAAATTATCAATCAACTCCATATACAAGTAATCAAAGAACCACGTGTCCATTGTAACGCACTGGCATATTAGACGAGAATGTTGGTGTGTCTATGTGATATTCAGATTCTATTATCACCTATTGATAGAAGATGTAGATACTACTTCTTCACTTCATCCATTCAGAATAAACCATAATGGTAACAATAACAACAATTATATATATTAAAGCAAAGGGGGAGGTGGGCTATAGGGGTGCCACCTCATCCCTAAAAAATCTCTTCTTTCAAAGAAATATGCACAAAAAACCCACATTAATTTAAGGTGCCACCTCACTTTGGGCTACTCTTTATCTCCTAAAACCTCTCTCATAAGAGATTTTTATGAACATTTGAATTTGAGTCCTATTTCTTGCCATTATCCAAACTATAAGCAAATCTTTACAGTCGGTTTGTTTTCTTTCCTTAGATCTTCAATCATCATTGGGTCCCATGTTAAATATGTTTTGTGGCCCCTACCGATGAATGAAATCCAAGCGTTACTTCCTTACTCTCCTTTCAGTTTTTTCCCCCAATGGATGGATCCAGTAGTGGGCACCAAGATTGGACTCCAGTATGGATGAAATCCCAATGGCCTTCTCTTAACCCCTTTTTTTCAGCGTGGGCCCCATTTATGGAGGGAGGCTAAGTGGGAGACAAGCCTGTTGGCGTTGTCTGGTTTCTTAATGGATGCAAATCAATTAGTGGGCCCCGCACATTTAACTTATTATGCAGTGGGACCCACTCATGGATTAATAAAGCCCTTTTACTCTCCTTTCAGTTTTTTTTTCCCAAATGGATGGTTCCAATAGTGGGCACCAATTCGTATTAAATATATTTCAAGATTGGACTCCAGTATTGGATGAAAATCCCAATGGCCTTCTCTTAACCCCTTTTTTCCAAGCATGGCCCACTGATGGAGGGAGCCAGCCCCATGGTCTGGTTTCTTAAGGATGCAAATCAATTAGCGGGCTCCGCATATTTAACTTATTCTTGTAGTGGGACCCACTCATGGATTAGCATAGATATTAGTTTTATAGGTCAATTGTATCCCGTAGTGGGCAATCAGACTGGGTTCGTATCATACAGAAGCTTAATTTCTTTGATAATTATTAGGATGTCATTTGTGTGCACATGAGTTTAGAATTATTAGAAACATACTATGATGACTCATATCTATATCCACGTACACTCATCCCATGCAATGTATATCTTGTTATGTTTTTTTTCTTCTCTTACACTTGTTCGCCCCCCTCTCTTTCAATTTTTTTTCTTATGCTATCAATCATCTATAGGGGCCAATTGTTCTATCACCATAAATCCAGATGTGATGTGTGGCCCATTGAGGATTGAAATCATTTGATTTCCATTTCCTTTCTTCTTATCTTCCCTTTTTTCTTCTTTGGATGCATAGCCATCAGTACTGGGTCCTACATGTTAAAAACATTTCAAGGATAGCCCCCACTGATGATCAAATACGTTAATTTTTTTATCCATTTCTTTTGGTTCTTTTTAGTAGATGTAGATCCATCCGGTTTGTTTTATGTTCTTATATTTTCAATCATCAATGGTATAATATACCCGTAAATGAGATGGTCGTAATGGTCAATGCCTTTTAAATTCAAGGGGTCATCGTTGTTTTGTAAATTTACTTTATTTTATATTTATTTTCATACATTGAATTTTTTTTAATATTCAAAGATAATAATAAAAACTTATTTATATTTATTTTATCTTAACAATATTTCAAAAGAATTCTTAAATTTTAACATATTTTGATTTTTTGCCCGGGCTTAGCACAGCCGTTTGTTGCTAGTATATAATTATAAATATTAAGAAGTTTGAACCATCAGAGAAATAGTTACGTATGGGAAAAAGGGACTTTCGAAATAGAGCAAAGAGCTAATCTTTCACAAAGAAGCACAACAAAAGAAGATATGTTAGAAAAAGAAGAAGGGGAACAATAATTTCTAGAGATAGAGACCTAATCGTATTATGATTTGGGAATTGAGAAAGGGAGAGAGTTAGGAGTTCTACAAAGAAGAAGGTCATGCATGTGCCTTAATGAAATAAAAATTGAGGGAGTGTCGTGTATGGACAAGATAGGTACCCCCCGATTTACAAATTCAAGAGTCTTGCTAAAGAGTCCGATCATTTGAGGCTCTTTTTAGAAATTAAAAAAAAAAAATCAGACTGGGACAGTTTTTTAGATAAATTAGAAGACTAAGGAGATTTCAGATTATATGGATTTCTTTGGGATAATTATATGGATGTGGCGAAGATTGCAATAAAAATAAATAGCTATAATACAATAACTGAAAAGTATGAAAAGTTCAACAGGAGATTTTGCATCAAGTTCCATATTGAGGCATCCTTGTTAACTTTGACCTAAGTTACTTGAAGCCTACTCATCTTGTATTGAAGGAAAGGAAAAAAAAAAAAAAAAAAAAAAGCCACTCATCTCCACCATATCCAAATGCATATTAGAAAAAAAGAAACAAAATTAATAATAACATATATAAATGATTTGACTTGAATATGTACCATTTTCTGTACTATCTCCATTGCATCCTACCACTCATTGAACCCTAAGTGAAGCAAGACTGAGCTGGCACTAACAAGAGAGAGGGAGAGGGAGAGGTTAGTAAATTTTAAAAAGTTTATTTAGAGTAAAAAGATAATCATTTTATATTTAATGGAGTACTTCAAGCATCTCAAGATTAGAGTATGATATTAGAAAGCTATATGAATTAGTAAAAAAATTAAATTAAAGTACATTATAGAAAAGATCCATTCAGCATAATGGGTCTTTAATCAAATGTACTACATATTAGGAGAAATCCATTATATTGTACCGTTCTTTATACTATCTCCATTGCATCATACCACTTATTGAATCTTAACTTGAAGCAAGCCTGAGCCGGCACTAACACGAGAGAGAGAGAGTAGTCAGTAAATTTTAAAAAGCTTATGTAAAGTAAGAGGATAATCATTTTATATTTAATGGAGTACTTCAAGCATCTCAAGATTAGAGTATGATAATAGAAAGCGATATGAGTTAATAAAAAATTCAATTGAAGTATATTATACAAAAGATCCACTAAGCATAATGGGTTTTTAATCAAATGTACTATACATGTAGATGCTGAATTTTGGTTGGTGGGTTGGTCGACTGACGAGCTGAACAACACTGCTCGGAGAAGGAAAGCTGAATGCTTTCCGTGGGTCGAGCTGAGAATTCCTGTACCTATCACAAAGACAGAAGAACTCGATCGGAAGGTCCGATCGAGAACTCTCCGATGATAAAGTCAGTAAGTTTTTCATTGTTCAAAATGATTGCATATTTTGTGTATCGTGTTTTTCTTACCTTCCTTTCTGATCATCATTTTTCTTTTATATATTTTTGTCCTGATCTTTTCCTCTTCTTTTCTCACGTTATTTGTATTTATTATCCATGATTCCTCTGCTTTATTTCTTCAAATCGAAACTCCCATGAAGCCCCTGTCGTGTGCTATTTTAATTCCATGATTTACTCTCGTAATTGCTGCTCTTTAGTAGTGCTTAACTGCCATATGACCGTTCTGAATGTCCATTGGACCTGGATAGAGGTCCAGATCAGGTTGGCATTGATCCTGGCTTGACCCGAGGATAATTTGAATTTCTCCCCCCCACAATTGCCCCCCAAGCCAGTGTTTTTCTCTCCATTTTCCGAGGAAAAGGCCGAGCATGAGATGCCACGCGTCAAGCTAGGGCAAACTTGCATGTCAGGGTCTGTCTCCAGTAGGTCTCTATAAAGCCATCCCTATCTTTTCTCTGGTTTCCATGTTCTCCTTCAATCTTGTTCCGCAAGTTCTTCCCCTGTTTTGCTCTGCCTTGGCTTTTACCTCTCCAGATATTGCTTCTTCTATTCCATTCAATATTTTCTTCCATCAGTCCGTGGTAAGCTTTCTTTCTTTTCATTCTCTTCTAACTTTAGATGGGGAATTTCAAGGATTTGCTCGACATTCCAGAAGGGAATTCTGATTTCAGAGAAACGTATCAGATTCCCTCAGATGTTCAGATTTGCGCTGCTCGGACCGATGAAGTTCTTGATACTGGTTCCCGGGATAGGATGCCTTTTCCGACCATCGCTATCATGGAGGGTGGCGTTAGGTTCCCACTAGGTCCATTGCTGGTCCTCTTTCTTTCTCTGACTAATCTTTTTCCTACCCAATGCTCCCCCAATCTTTATCGCATTGTTATGGGAGTATCTGCACTGAATAAGTTGCTCGGCACGAGCCTTGGTATTTTTGATATTCTGTCTTGCTATATGCTGGTACTTTAGATAGTAGCAAATCTGTGTTTTACTTGAAATCTAGGGGCTTAAACAAGCTTTTGGTTCATTACCTTCCTGATTCCAATAAGTCCAATAAGGGTGATTTCGTCATCGTAAGTGGAAACTGGGAAACGCCGACCATGTGGGACGGGCTTATTCGAACAGTCCCCCGATCCCCAGGGTCCCCAGGTCGGACTGTTTTTTTTTTTTTTGTTTGCTTGATTTTTTCTTCTCCTTTCCTTTTTTATTGATTAATTACTTTTCTTCTTTTTGCAGAGGCATCAATTAATCATGGGCTTCCATCTTGCATTCGGAGCGAGGAATTAAATCGAGTGCTTGAGTATCGCGGTCCTGCCGAGCTTCGTGGTTGGGCCGAGCTGCCCAAGTGTTGCTTGGATACATTCGGACGTATAACTATTTTCTAGCAGTTCCTTCTTGGCTTCAGTCACTGGCATCCGATCCTATCAAGCAAAGGAAGGTTCCTGCCATAAAGCCTTCCAGATCTAGGAAAGAAAAAATTATTTCTAACGTTCCGTCTTCAGCTTCTCATCAATCTCTCGTCCCCGTTCAATCTGTTGAACAGACTTCTTCTGCTCGCAAAACTTCTTCCCGGGTGTCTTCTTCTTCAGCTGAGCGACAAGGAACCCCTGTGCTACATATTTCCGACACCTTTTCTTCATCCGATATCAAGAGTGTTTCTCCGACAATGTCTCGCAAATCAAAAAATCTTTTTGATAGCTTGGGCGATCTCCCGATGACCAAGACCGGAAAAATAAGGAAGGCTCCTTTACCCGGTCTTTAATCTGTCTTAGGTAAGAGAGCTGCCCCCGAGCCCCAGCGTGAGCCTCAAATTTTAGAAATTGAAAAAGATTCGGTTAAATCTGGTGAAGCTGCCGACCTATCTTCTTCATGGTTGGGGGATATTCCCCTCCTATTGTCTCCGCAGCCAAGCTCATCGTCTGGTCAGAAGAACTCGCGTGGCATTTCCCTGGAGAAAGGGCCATCTTTAGGCGAAGGGATCTCGGGATCTTTGACCTTGACTATGATTATGGGCAAGTCTGCGCTTCTTCTTTCTGATATGAGTTTGCATCGCACCTTGTCGGCTGATGAGCTGGTGGCTACAGGAGTCCAACAATGTTTTCTGGTAGGTTGGCTTATGGTTATTTGATCTCCTTCTTCTTGAAATCTCTAATTCTCTTTATTTTATTTTCAGGGTGTGCAAAAATGGTTTGCAGTTTCCGAGCATTTGGGGAAATTACAAAGACAGTTGAAGGGCTTGGAAAAGGAACTGGCAGAAGCTAAAGCTGCTCGGCGCCAAGCTGAATCTAATGCCGACACCCTTTTTAAGACTGCTAAAGCTGCTGAATCCCAGGTTGTTATTGCGAAGAGTCGCCTTACTGCGACCGAGATAGAGCTTGAGGACCTGCGTGCCAAGTAAGCCGAATTTGAGGAAATGATAGAGAAGATTAAGGTCGAGACTAGA
Organism: Litsea cubeba; assembly: GCA_012931725.1. Taxonomy (NCBI): domain Eukaryota; kingdom Viridiplantae; phylum Streptophyta; class Magnoliopsida; order Laurales; family Lauraceae; genus Litsea; species Litsea cubeba. The sequence goes on from CM022946.1 coordinate 102,450,906, forward strand.
AAGGCTACGGAGAAGCTCAAAGATAGTCAGTTTGAAGAAACTGAAGCAACTTATTTTGCAGCAAGTTGAGCAGATCAAAGTTATTATGTCCAAGCGAGGCTATGATGTGGCTCTGGAAGATGCTGCAGTTCCAGAAGATTCTCCTCTGTGGAATAATTATGTAAATGTATCCGAACAAGCTCCTACTTCATCTTCGCCTGCTAAGCCCCAATCTCATATTCAGGCTGATGACGTCATTCTGTCTACTGGCGGGGATGGGGGCGAAGTTTCTACTGCTGGTTAGCCACCCTCAGCTTCTATTGCCAAGATGCCTCCCTCAACTTCTGACGCGCCTGAATAGTTCATTTTGGAAATCATTTTGTTTAGTTTTTTGTATGGCAATTCTACCAACCTATTTGCCCTGGCTATGGGCATAAAACTTTTACTTTTTGAAAGATCTATTATGCCCGACCTGTGGGCAAATGTTATCCCTATCAATGAAATGTTTTCTTTTTCTATGACATTGTACTGCATTTTCTGTGTTGCCACTGCTGGTTCTTTCCGAACTAACTTTTTGGCCTAATGCTCACATCGTCATGCCTAGCAATTAGATAAAAGGAGATCAGTACGACGCACCTAGTTTGGGCTCTTCCCATTTAGGTTTTTTGATCCTTCGAAACGAAGTAGTGAGTGCTAAGCTGCCCCTCGTTCTTCAGGCCTTGGCCCTATTTATCTTTGCGAGGTTGGTCCCGATAGGGTATGTCCTATAGTGGGTCCTCAGATGAATTGTTCAGTCTGGCCTTACCCTTGGTACAGGAATTTTGGCGAAGTGATGATAATATGGCAATATTCCAATATTACTGCTGCCGAAGTTGAGATTCATAAGTCCGAGGTGCATATAACGAGGTGCTTAGGCCGATGGTGTATAAGATCGAAGTGCTTAGGCCGAAGTTGAAACTAAAATAATGTCCCACAAAATATGCAATATAGAATATCCGAATTCTTTGGCATAAAGATTGAAAATTTCAACTCTGTACAAGATAATTTTATTCATATACAATGCTTAGAAATAGAATTTTTTCAGGTTTGCAATGTTTCATGGCCTTGCCAGAGCTTTTCCTACTAATTTTTTCAAATGATAAGCTCCTGTTCCTCCGACCGAAGTGACTTTGTATGGACCTTCCCAGTTTGGTCCAAGTTTTCCATAGCTGTGATCTTTTGTATTTGGAAGTACCTTTCTTAGAACTAGGTCGCCAACCTTGAATGTTCGTGTTCGAACTTTCTTCATATAATTTCAAGCTAACCTCTGCTGGTAGGCTCCTAATTTGATCAGGGCTCGATCCCTCAGCTCTTCAATCATATCCAACTATTCGGCAATCCTTCCTTTGTTGTGTTTTTGATCATAGGCCTCTGTCCTCATGGTCGGCAATCCAATTTCTAGGGGAATGACAACTTCCATTCCATATGCAAGGGAAAAAGGAGTTTCTTCCGTTGATCTTCTTCGAGTTGTTCTATATGACCATAGGACACTGGGGAGTTCATTCACCCATCCTCCTTTTGCTTCGTCCAGCCTCTTTTTAATTCCATCCAGTAAAGTTTTATTGGAACTTTCTGCTTGGCCATTGCTTTGTGGATAGACTGGGGTTGAGAAATGATGTCTGATACCATACTTTTCACACAGGCTTCTAAATACCTTCCCTTCAAATTGCTTTCCAAATTGCTTTTCCGAAGCGTTGACATTTCTCACATTTTTGTACAAATTTGAGAGCATCTTTTTGCATATAGGGCCACCAGTATCCTTGTGACATCGCTCTATGTGCCAAGCTTCTTCCGCCGATGTGTCCACCACAGGATCCTTCATAAATTTTTCATAACAGGTCTTCCACCTTGGTCGGACTTACACATTGTAAGTACGGTCCCGAGTATGACCATTTGTATAATTGACCCTCTGGTGACAACCAAAACCTAGCAGCTTTTCTTCTGATTTTGTAGCTTTCCTTTCCATTTTTTGAAAGCAATCCGTTCTTTTGGTATTCGGCTATTGGTGTTATCCAATTTCGGATTTCTTATTCTTGTTCAACATACATGATCCGTTGGATTCCTATGCTTGGTGTTGATTGGAAGTCAATGAGGACTTCTCTCCTTAGCTCGGATTGTATCGCCGTTGCTAGGCTAGCTAAGCTGTCAGCATGTGAATTTTCTTCTCGACCAATCTGCTTGATTTTGACATCGCCGATCTGCTGGATAAGGCGTTGTGCTTCTCCAACATATGCAACCATCCGATCATCGCGAGCTGCGTATTCTCCATTGAGTTGATTGGCAACTAGTTATGAATCGCAGTGAATTATGAGGTTTGTTATCCCAAGATCTTTTACAGCTCGGAGTCCTGACAAAAAGGCTTCATATTCTGCCTCATTATTTCATGCAGCAAAGCCAAGGGTCACAGCCCTTTCAATAGCTGCTCTTTCTGGCGTGATAAATACCATACCAGCTCCTGAACCTCTGGAATTAGATGCACCATCAACATACAACAGCCAACTCTCATTAGCTTCCAAACTAGCTTCTTATGCTTCAATTCATCTTTATGAGTAAATTCGGCAATGAATTCAGCTACTATCTGTCCTTTTATGGCATTTCTTGGAGCTATCTTTATATCGTGCTCGCCAAGCTCTATTGCCCATTTGACCATACGTCCTGACAGGTCGGCTTTTCTACAAGATGGCTCTCAATGGATGTTCGGTCAGGACCTTAAGTGTGTGAGCTTGGAAGTAGTGTCTGAGCTTCCGTGCTGCGCTCACCAATGCTAAGGCGAGCTTTTCCAGAGGTAAATATCTTGTTTCTGCATCTAACAAGGTTTTGCTGATAAAATAGATAGGCAAGTGCTGCTTTCCTTGGTCCCACATCAAGGATGCGCTGACTGCATGCTCGGATACCGCCAGATATAAAATCGGTTATTCTCCTAGACTTGGAATAGAGAGCACATGTGGGGAGCTCAAATACTGCTTGATCTGTGCTAAGGCCTCGTCATATTGTTCGTCCCATATGTTTGTATCCGCCTTCTTCTTGAGGGCGACGAACATTGGTCGGCTTTTATCCAAACTCTTTAATAAAAACGCGATTTAAGGCTACGAGCATACCCGTCAGCCTCTGCACCTCCTTTCTTGAGCTTGGTCGGTCAATGTTCTGAACGGCTTGGATTTGGTCGGGGTTGGCTTCGATTCCTCTCTGGGTTACAATGTAACCTAGGAATTTTCCCGAGCTGACACCAAATGAACATTTCGAAGCATTTAACCTGAGTTTGTATCTTCGAAGGATCTTGAAGACCGAGCTCAAATCTTGCTCGTGTGTAATCCTTTCTTTGCTCTTGACTACCCACTACTAGAAAAAAGACTTTTTATATCGGTTACAAAAACTTCCTTATATCGGTTTTTCATAAAAACGATATAATATCTTCAGTTAATATTTTTTATATCGGTTCATAATTTTTTATATCGGTTACAATGTAACCGATATAATAATCACTATATATCATGTCGGTTCGCAAAGATTCGATATTAATTGATGTATTTTATATCGGTTATTATGAAACCGATATTATATACACTTCTAAAATGCACTAATTTATATCGGTTTTAAAATTTTATTAATATCGGTTATTAGTAAAACCGATATTATATACATTTATATCGGTTTTAAAAATTAATAATATCGATTTTTAGTAAAAACGATATAGTATGTCCCTTTCGTTTCATCAGATTACTCAATATAAATATTTTTCACTATGGCCGGGCTCACTACCGTTCCCACCATTTATTTCCTTCTTCCCGCCTGTTTTCTCTTCCCTCCCTTTTCTTTCTTTCTCCATCAAACGTGCGCCATCTCTCTGTTTGCTGTTTCTCGTTCGTGAGGTTTACAGTCTTTGGATTTTCTCATCTGCACGTAGCTCTCTATTCATTCTTTGCTTTTCCCCTAATAGTCAGCAGATTCCTTCATTTTCTGGTTGCAAGGCGGTTTTCGGAATGCAGGGCTGGCGTGGATTTTGCATCTGGGTTCTGCTCCTTCTTGCTTGGTTTGGTCTGCAGGGCTTTCTGAGCAGTTGAAATCTTCGGTTCTTCTCCCCCCCGGTTGCCCAGTTTTTCTTCCTGCAGAAAGGTTCCTTTCTCTTTTGGTTGCAGGGTGGTTTTTTGGTCTGAAGGGGTGATTTATCAGCTGGATTGTAGCTCCAGCAGTTTTCGGCACCTTCCTTCCTTTGTCTGTTCAAGAAGGTGCTTCCCCTGCTGCTTGCTCCATCTCAGTCTTTCATTCTCTGCTTGCTGGATAGCTCGAGGTGCTTCTCCTGCTGCCTGCTCCATCTCGGTCTTTCATTCTCTGCTTTCTGGATAGCTCTGTTTCTGTAGCAGGTTTTTCTTCCAATTACTTTGGGCTGGCTCCTTTTGCTTTGCTTTCTGAGTTGAAGATGTCTTTTGCCTGATCCCTGTCTGAGTGCTTTCATATTCTTCATCACAATGAAAATGTCCAAAACCTTCAAAACCCCAAAACCCAATGTACATCACAATCTTGGGGTGTTGGTTTGTTTAGTGTTTTGCTTGGGTTTGCAGGGCCTGAGAGGTAGACGTCGTGGATGGGGTGTGTTGGTGTTTTATTTATTTCGGTTTTCTAGTTTTGGTTGGTGCTGGTGTTTGTTTAGTTGGTTTTTGTTTGTTTTGGTTTGGGAAGATGGGTTTCGTTTGGGGGGTTGGTTATTTGGATTTTTTGGTCTGGGGTTTTGGTTGGTACTGTAGGTGCTTGTCTATTTGGGTTTTGGAAGATGAATTTTTATTTTTTATTTTTGGTCACAAGGGAACAAATTGAGCTAGTTGTTATCCTCAAATGCACAATTTACAGTAAGTGGGACATGAATAGTCACTTCAACACACAATAATATCTCTGCATTTTCTAAGTCAATTTACATATATGAATAGACCTGTGTTTTCTGAAAAAACAAATAGTCAAACCCATTTTATGAACAAAATCATTGTATGGGATTTATATTAACTGGTTGCATTGTTGGAGTGTTTGGATTGAAATAGAATCGTGACAAACCCAACTTATTGAATAGTTCATTGGGGCCGTGCAGTTGTCATCAAATTTTGTGTGCAGCTACATTACTCTTCTTAGGCATTTGTTTGTCATTAGATCTTTTTATTTCATCTTAATAATGTTAGTCATTTTTTTTCTGTGGATTTTCTACATTACTCTTCTCAGGCATTTGTTTGTCATTAGATCTTTTGAATTTCATATTTTTCTCTATGAATTTTGATATGCTTACCAAATGTGGATTTGTAGAAATCATCACTGAATCCACTGGGGCCAGCCAAACGTGGAATGAGATAAATCCTCCCTCATAAATCCTAATCTATAAATTATTATAACCAGTTCAATAATCTTAAATTATTATACTACATAGTTTTGTTTTGTGTATTTGTTTGAATATATCTATTTTTAATAAGTTATACACGTGTTTTTTTTACGTAATATTATCATTATATGGCAATGACTTTCTGATTATTGCTTGTCTCCAGCATTTTATTGGGCTATTATACAGCAATGGACAAGTCATGGATGTCATTGAATCGGTTTTCTATTGCATACGGGGAAGGGGTTGAAAGTTTTTTGATGTCTGCCAAAAAGAAGTTTGGTGAACTTAATCCCATGCCATGTCCATGCAAAACATGTGGGAATCTCAATAAATTTGTAGCTAAGGATGTTGAGTACCATCTGTTTTTCCATGGTATCGATCAAAGTTATACTAGGTGGATATGGCATGGAGAAGCTTCTCCTGGTGAAGCTCCCTCAAGTGTGCCTTTAAGTAGGTCGAACCAACACCATTTTGGGAGTGATGTCCCAGATGATACTACACCCCCAGATGATGCTGCAAGCTCATTAAAATTGGCTCAGACCGCTTGTGACCTTTATTCATCTAATCCTGAAAAGTTTCAAAAAATTATTGCAGAGGCTGAGGAACCTTTATACAAAGGTTGTCTAAAGTTTACCAAATTATCTGCAGTAGTTACATTGTTTAATGAGAAAGCGAGGAGTGGGTGGTCTGACATAAGCTTTTCACGGTTGTTGAAAATCATTGGAGACATGCTACCCGACGATAATAATTTACTGCCCCGAAGTATGAAAGAGGTTAAAAAGACATTGTCTGTGTATGGGATGAGCTATGAGAAGATAGATGCATGTCCGAATGATTGCGTGCTTTATAGAAAGGGATCTGATAATGAGAATAAAACTATTTGCCCTACTTGTGGTGAGTCAAGATACAAAGTGAATAAGAACCTGACTGAGCAACGTAAGGGGGTGCCGGCAAAAGTTCTATGGTATTTTCCACCTATCCCTAGGTTTAAGAAATTATTTCAGTCGGTACAGACATCAAAACAGATGACTTGGCACGCTGATGAGAGAATGGTTGACGATAAGTTACGCCACCCCGCTGACTCCCCTGCATGGAAGTTGGTAGATGATAAATGGCCGGAGTTTGCACAAGAGCCAAGAAATTTGCGCTTAGCACTTTCAGCAGATGGGGTCAATCCGCATGGTTCGATGAGCAGCAAGTATAGTTGTTGGCCAGTGATGTTGGTCACTTACAATCTCCCGCCTTGGTTATACATGAAAAGAAAGTTTGTGATGTTGACGATGTTGATATCGGGTCCACGACAACCTGGAAACGACATAGATGTTTACCTAGAACCATTAATCGATGACTTGAAAACACTATGGGATACAGGGGTTAAAGCTCATGATGCTTACCGACAAGAGGCTTTTACATTGAAAGCAGTGTTGTTGTGGACCATTAATGATTTCCCTGCATATGGTAATTTGTCTGGTTGTGTTGTAAAAGGCTATCATGGTTGCCCCATATGTGGCGAAGAGACACAATCATGCAGATTAAAACATTCGAGGAAGAATGTATACATGGCCCATCGAATGTTCCTTCCAGAAGATCATCCCTTTCGGAAACAGAAAAAAGCATTTAATGGTGAGCAAGAGTTTCGATCAGCACCAATTCCTTTGACTGGTGAAGAAGTGGCAGAAAAGGTTAATGGAATCAAAACCTTGTGGGGGAAACCAGTACCAAAAGAGAAGCCCAAGAAAAAGAATAAAAAATCAAAAAGATCGACTTCATTGAAGAGGAAGCGAGTGGAAGATGTTAGTGATGATGGAGCTAGAATTTGTTGGAAGAAGAAGTCAATTTTCTTTAACCTCGACTACTGGGAACACTTGCTTCTTCGACACAACTTGGATGTGATGCACATAGAGAAAAATGTCTGTGAGAGTCTTATTGGAACCTTGTTGAATATTCCAGGTAAAACAAAGGATGGACTGAATAGTCGCCTTGATTTGCAGGATATGGGTTTAAGGGATGAACTGGCACCTGATGTAAGTCAAAATAGAGCGTACTTACCACCAGCTTGTTTCTCATTATCCAAAGAAGAGAAATTTAGTGTGTGTGAAACATTGCATAAGTTAAAAGTTCCAGATGGATACTCATCAAATTTCAGAGCATTGGTTTCTATGCAAGACTTAAAGTTGGTGGGTATGAAATCTCATGATTGCCATGTGTTGATGCAGCAATTACTTCCTGTTGCTATACGATCCGTGCTACCAAAACATGTGAGAGTTGTACTTATCAGATTTTGCTCATTTTTTAATGAATTATGTGTGAAGGTAGTAGATGTACCTCGATTGCTTGAAGTTCAGAAGAATCTGGCGGTCACCTTGTGTTTGCTAGAAAAATATTTCCCACCATCATTCTTTGATATTATGGTTCATTTAACCGTCCATCTCGTTCGAGAAGTTCAGATTGGGGGCCCTGTTTGTTTTCGATGGATGTATGGATTTGAGAGGTATTAATAACTTTAAATATTCTTCAAGTACAATTTACTAATTTTAAATATATAAAGTAATCAATGGTTTACTATGTTTTAGGTATATGTCGGTTTTAAAAGGTCAAGTAAGAAATCGTTACCGTCCAGAAGGTTGCATGGCAGAGTGTTATATTGCGGAGGAAGCGGTTGAATTTTGTAGTGAGCACTTCTCTGGATTGGATGCAGTTGGAATTCCACCATTTGAAGATAAAAGTTACCCTGAAATTGTGACCGGAAAGAATCCTCCAGGAGGTGATTTTGTTGAAGTTGATGCTAAGTCCCTGGAGCAAGCACATTGTTATGTATTGCACAACACAAGTGTTGTTCAACCCTATATTGAGTAATTATATTTTAACTTCTTCACTTACAAATTAAAGCGTTATACTAGTTTTAGAGCTAACATGCGGTTCGTATGGAAAACTATGCAGGAGACACATGAACCACCTAAAGAAAACATTTCCTCAGCAGTCCAAAATTCAGAAATGGTTACAAGATGAACATAACCATTCTTTTAGTTCTTGGCTCAAAAATGAGGTAATAATTGTCAACCGTAAGACTTGTGTTGTGTCTATTTACTAAATGTGACTAATTTTCTTAGGAACACAGGTTTTTGAAGATCGGCGTGTCACCGGTAACAACATCTCAGAAATCTTGAGATGGGTATCACAAGGTCCGCGTATACATGTTATGAAATATCATAGTTATACCATTAATGGTTGTCATTTTACCACAAAGGATCGTGATGCTTCACATGTCACTCAGAATAGTGGTGTAAGTCTAGTGGCCACGGCGATGAACGTGTCTAGTGCAAAGGATAATAATCCTGTTTTCTGTGAATCAAGGTACTATGGTGTTATTGTGGAAATATGGTTGATTGATTATAGTCATTTCAAAATCCCATTGTTCAAGTGTGATTGGGTTGACAACAAGACTGGCTTTAAGGTAGATGAGCTGGGATTCACCATAGTTGATCTTGCTAGAATTGGTTATAAATCTGATTCTTTCATTTTAGCCTCTCAAGCAAAGAAAGTCTTCTATGTACCTGATCCAGTCAATCATAAATGGTCCATTGCTCTAGCAACTCCTGAAAGAACCTATAATGTTGATGACAATGAAGAAGTCCTCTTTGATGCTGGCATTGAAGATCAAACTCGTCCTGAAGTAATGCAATATGATGAACCATTGGATGCTATAAATGAATCTGAGGCAATGTACACGCGTGAAGATGCTGAGGGGACTTGGACTGACATTAATATTTGAAAATGTATTATAATTGTGTTTTTTGTGTAAGTGTTTCTTATTGCTAAATATTCCCTTATGTACTTGTTTTTAAGAAGCATATATAGGTTATTTGAGCTGATGTCACACTTAGTGGTAGTGTTAGTATGCTATGCATTGCATCGTTGTATGTATTACCTATTCCATTACATACAATATATTTATTGATATGTATGTTTTTTTTTTCTCACAGTTAGTAATGGAGCTAGAAAGGAATGGTGAATCACAGGACGACATAAGTAATGTTGGTCAACCCCGCATTCAAAAAAAAAGGAAAGCTAGGGGGACAACTTTAATGCTTGAGTTGACCAAGAATTGGGATGGAAATGTAATTACTGTTGAGTATGATCAAAAGGGTAGGCCTACACCACAAGAAGTACGCAGGAAAATAGCTGGTTACGAAGGGGCTTTGGCAAGAGTGATGGTCCCACTTAACGCATTTAGTGATTGGCGTAAATTGAAAGATGTTAGGGAAGGGCAGCTGAAAAGAGATTTATGGGATACAATGAAGGTAAATAAATATGTGATTTCCTGTTACTTTTGGAATACCTTAGAATAATATGTGCCTTACTAAGCTATAAGTCATTTTTACTATTTAAAACAACATATTTTTTCTATATGATATCTCCATGTTTATTTGATACTGTCCCCGTCATCTTCATTAATATTTAGGTTTATGAAGCATTCTAAACAGAACTTGTGGTCTTTGTTACTTACATGTTTGGGCTGCTCATAATTTGGGATTTGTCTATGTGATAAGTTTCCCCTTTCATTTCAGCATGCATGCCCTATTTTTGAGACGCACACACACACAATGTTATGTATAGGTTGATAAGTCAATTGCATGGGACTCCGTGAAAACATCTGTATAGTCTGCAATATTTGTTTTAAGCAAATTACTGGTCGTACTATGATTCAGGAATCCTCATTTTATTCCTCACATTCTTATCTGCATCTTGTGTTGTATTAATTGGCATGAAAATATTACGGGTTGTCGCACACCATTTAATTCATTGGTATAGACCAGATTTGTGTTGGACGAAAATACGAGGGCTCAAGTTATATCTGATATTGGCCTCAAGTGGAGGACATTCAGGACAACTCTGACTACTAAGTTCATACTTCCATTCAAAGATAATCCCGAACTACTTGTGGAGCCACCTACAAAGTATAAGTTTATCGACAAATTAGTTTGGACTGAATTTGTGCAATCAAGGTTGACCCCAGAGTTTCAGGTATATATCTACTTCTATAGATTACTTGTGGAGCCACACTGCTGCACTCACTCACACAGCACTGAGCCACACTGGCGACACTCACTGTCTTATATGCTGATGTATGTACGTTAATGTATTTTCTTCTTTGTAATTTTAAGGAGTTAAACATTCTACAATCTAAAAGGCAGTCCAATAATGTGTATACACACCGACTAAGCAGATCAGGCTATGCGGGTCTTGAAGAAGATATTGTAAGTACATTTAGTATAGAACTATTTTAAATAGTTTCTTACGGTTGAACTAAACTAACTTAGATGTTTAATTGTGTTTTCATATTTCATGTATAGAAAAAAAAATCCATAGAGACAGGCATTTTCGTTGATCATGAAGATAGGAGTGTCAAATGGAAATTGGCTCGTCAAAACAAAAACGGGGAATATTCAAATGATTCCACAAGGGAAGTAGTAGGAAAAATTGTAAGTTTCCATTCTCAGAAAAATTATAAATTGTTTTAGACTTTTTTTAAGAGTGCATCAAAGGTAGAGTATTCTCCCTAAGGGCCTTGCATGACCGTGCATCAAGGTATTTGAATATTAGTTGTATATATACGGCTCGGGATTCATTGGTGTCATGGTTATTGTAGGATGATCTGAAAAAGAAAGTAAATGAGGGGGCTGTAATGACTGAGGGGAGCAATGATGTTCTTACTATGGCTTTGGGTACCCCGGAGCATTGTGGACGAGTTAGAGGGGAAGGGAAGCATGTCACTCCAATGGCCTATTTCAAAATACCAAAACGCGGAACAAAGAAGTATAGTGAGGAGTTGTTGGCCCAGTTACATGAATCTCAGGAAAGAGTGAGAATTTTAGAACAACTTGTGAAGGATAAAGAGACACATCAGAACTCTCCCCATTCAGAAAATATTGCATCCAATAGTAGCGGCGTTTTAAGAGGTCAACAGGTAGTTTACCAAACCACAGGTTTTTATTGTTTTGGTAGAATATGTTGAATAAATGATTTCATAACTAAGGGACCTAACTATATGCATTGCTTAATAACCATATGAATTCGTATTTAACTCTTATAACATGCAGCTTGAAGATGGTGGTATTTCAAAAGTGAACAAGACATCATCAAAAATTCTTAGTTCCCCGCAAGTATGTTTTATGGGTCGGCTATTAAATTATGAAATTACAACCAACATTAGTTTCAACGTATTATATACATTAGTCGATGTAAGATTTAGTACTTATATATATATTATTTGAAGATGCAGAATTGTAGATTGGCTTTGGGATCAAAGGACAAGATTGTTGCGAAAGGAAAGGTTTATGGGAAGACTGGACCATTGGAAAAAATTCACAATACTTCTTTAGGGGAGCACAATGTACGAGTGTCGATTGATTGTGTATTATGTCCTGATTCCCCTCTTCCTATACCTGTGCGTGGTATTTTGACCACTATTTTAGATGCACACAACTCATTTGTGGCTTGGCCTGAAAAATGGGTGATATTAGGTGATAAGGTGAAGTGTATTTTCCAACTCTTATTAGTTATGCTTAATTTACACTACTGTAATTAACTTTGTCATTTTTATTTGGAATTCCATGTAGAGTGTGGTTGATGATTCTTCTGCAGCTAATGGTGATGTAGCAAATGATGATGCGACTAATGGTGAAGGGGCAAGTCAGCTCCAAAAGTTTGCCAAGATTATAGAAAAGATGATGAAATCAAGGCAAATAAGTATTCCACTTGAGAAAGGGGTATTTGAAGAAGATATAGAATTCAATTATTTTTTAAAATCTGATTTGTTAGATCTTTGTAACATGAAGAAGCTAGAGGTTAACTCAATGACTGCATACCAAAGGTAAACTATTTGTCTTTTCGTAAGAACTATCAGTCTTTAATATATTTGATGTTATGACTCTTTTATTTACCTTATTTCTTTAGGTTTCTCTACGATAGATTTGAAAATTCTCGAGCAAGATATGGATTTTCCCATCCTGCACATTTCAATGATTTTGGAGACAAAGAAGAGATGAAACGCAACATGATAAAGAGAATGAAAATTGCAAAGAAGGACCAACTGATTCTTGTTCCATACTCCACCATGTAAGGGTGTACTATATTTTCACGTGTCTTCAATTTATCTTAGTAGTCATTTTATATCCACTTGTGTGTAATTAAATCTTATTTGTCATTTAATCCGTCCGATTTTATGGATTTAGGGGTCATTGGCTTTTATTAGTCATTGATATGACATCAATGGAAGTGTTCTGGTTGGACTCCTTGGTACGCAAGGTTGTTGACTTGAATGTAAAGTTCATAGTGAATGAGTGAGTAGTTCATTAATTCTTCTTGTTCATTTGTTCATGTGGCTTCTCTTTTAAAATACTGAGTCTTAATGGATATCTTTGTGTGAAGTGCGATGAAAGTGGCAGCTATGGAAATGGGAAAAAGAATTAAAGGAAATCCGACTTGGGAATTGGTGAAGGTGAGCAATGAATAATTATGTTTATGATATCACACATACTTCCTAATCCTTTTTTGTATTTTTTTATGGTCTCTATGTAGTGCCCTAAGCAAACGGGGAAAAAGGAATGCGGGGTTTATGTAATGAAATTTATGAAGCACCTTATGGAAGATCCTCTCGTGTCGACAAAATCTAAGTTGAAAGAACTTGGGGAGGCAGCGACATATGGCGACGAGGAGCTTAATGATTTACGTTTGGAGTTAGTTGAATACATCTTAGATTTTATCAACAATGGAGAATAGGTACATTAATTTCTATGCTTTTGCCTCTAAATTGTCATGAATGCATGTTACAGTCACCTTAATGTATAGTTCTTCATGCATGAGATATGAAGCATATATATATGTTAGCCAGGCTTCTCCTGCAAAGTATTGATCGATGAAGTAATTTATGCCTTGTAGGTCCATTTTTCATTGGGGAACTAATCGGGGAAGCAGCGGTACACGGAGGCATCATATGCTACATAGTACATATACATACTTTTGGTTTTTTTGTTTATATAGTTAAAATTTTTGTACATCCCATGGAAGACAATATAAATACTTTGTACATCCCATGGAAGAATATATAGTTCAAATTTTTGTACATACCATGGAAGACAATGTAGATACTTTGTACATCCCATGGAAGAATATATAGTTCAAATCTTTGTACATCCCATGGAAGAATATATAGTTCAAATTTTTGTACATCGCATGGCCTGACCTTCAAAACCTTAACTTTTCTTGTATGGCTCTATTTTCCTTCATTCAATTTCCTTCTTCTAGATGATGCAAGATTAAAGACATAGTCCTCAAGAATTGAGTTTGAAATGGGCTTTTTCTTTACTAAATGAGCTTTGGGAGTTATCCCTTTTTACTGAATTTTGAATTTTGTATGTGTTAATACATTTAGTTTCAATTTGAATCATGGAATGGACTTGGATTTTTTGGTCTATACTTCGATTGTTGTGAAAATGCATGTACAGGTTTTGGAATGTGTGTATTGATTATATGAACAGAGGTTGAAAGTTTTGGAGTGGAATTAGATGTTACAATTTATTCATAAGACTTTTATTGAAAGTTCTGTTTTCCCCTCACAGTTCTTGCATCTGTTTTTTTGGTTGGCAAGGAGGTGGGTGAGAGAGAGGAAAGTAAGAGAGGAGGTCTGTTCAGGTGGGTGTGCAGGGTGGTGGAAGAAGAGGATGCAGTGGGTGTGCAGGTGGGTGTGCAGCAGGTGGGTGTGCAGGTGGGTGTGTGCAGGGTGGTGCATAAAACAGGGCTGTGCAGGGTGGGTGTGTGCAGGGTGGTGCAGAAAAATGGGATGTGCAGGGTGGGTGAGTGCAGGTGGGTGCATAAAAATGGGATGTGCAGGGTGGGTGTGTGCAGGGTGGTGGAAGAAGAGGATGCAGTGGGTGTGCAGGTGGGTGTGCAGCAGGTGGGTGTGTGCAGGGTGGTGCATAAATATGGGCTGTGCAGGGTGGGTGTGTGCAGGTGGGTGCAGAAAAATGGGATGTGCAGGGTGGGTGTGTGCAGGGTGGTGGAAGAAGAGGATGCAGTGGGTGTGCAGGTGGGTGTGCAGCAGGTGGGTGTGTGCAGGGTGGTGCATAAATATGGGCTGTGCAGGGTGGGTGTGTGCAGGGTGGTGCAGCAGGTGGGCTGTGCAGGGTGGTGGAAGAAGAGGGTGCAGTGGGTGTGCAGCAGGTGGGTGTGTGCAGGTGGGTTTGTGCAGGGTGGTGTATAAAAATGGGCTGTGCAGGGTGGGTGTGTGCAGGGTGGTGCAGCAGGTGGGCTGTGCAGGGTGGGTGTGTGCAGGGTGGTGGAAGAAGAGGAGGCAGTGGGTGTGCAGGTGGGTGTGCAGCAGGTGGTATGTGATGCTAGAGGACGACCAATGACCATTGGGTGGTTGGAAGAAATGAGGAAGAAGCTCTTTCAGAGGCAAAAACCTATTCTCTGGGAAGAAATTTCAGATTGCTCGAGACCCAGATGTACTAGACACATGGTTTTCTTCTGGTCTGTTTCCATTATCTGTGCTTGGATGGTACAGTAGATTTCAGGGTATTTTACCCAACATCAGTGCTTGAAACTGGACATGACATTCTCTTTTTCTGGGTTGCCCGGATGGTGATGCTGGGTATGAAGCTGGGAGGTGATGTTCCTTTTAGAAAGGTAACCTGTGATTCCTTTTACATATGTTATTTTGCTGATGAAGTAAAACAACCAAAAACAAACAAGGGTAGATGCCAATGTCATGTGCTAGCAAGTTACAGTCACCTTTACATGGATCCTGTTTCTAACTTCATAATATGATGTTCCATCTACACACTCCACAATTGGCAAGATTTTTTACTTAGGTTTCCTGCATTGCTCTATGCATTGGAAAACTCTGATTTCTCTTTCATTGATATAATCTCAACATAACTCCAGCCTCCATTATCTAGGAATTACATGCAGTAATCTTCTCATGAGCCTGCCCATGCTTAACTGAGCTTGACATTAATGTTGATGTAAGTTCTATATTGTAGTGACACCCAGCGAACTTCTCAAGGCTATTGAAAGGAAGCAAAAGAAGCTAGAAAGAAAGGAGGAAGAAGGGTAAGTAGAAAGGAGAAGATAGCTGTGAAGGAAGGAGAGAGTACTTCTTTGTCCTATTTTGATTATTATTATTTTTTAACTTTCAATCTCTGGGTAAATATATCTTTCCATTGTCTGGCAAAAGTTTGAACAAGTGAATCATGAAATTGTCCATGGGGTCCCATATGAACTGTTGGATGTTAGCAGTAAACCATTAGATTTGAGAAACATTGACCTTTTAAGATCTATTGGGAGATCATTTATGAAAATATGCAAATGGAGGTTGTGGCACTGTTTCTTTTCCCAAAATGGAGAATCATGTGATGTTTCGGCTTTCATCCAATACTTGGGAGCAATGGGTTAAAGTCTTATGTCTGCCCCTTTTACTGTTCAGGGTATTTTGGCTACCAGGTGTGCCTTCCATTTGCATTTGCAAATCTTCAATGGATTTCTTGTTTGTGGAGTCCTTTGTTTTCACCCCCTTGAGGGAGTATAGCCTGTTTTATTTTATTGGGCCTTTATGATTATGTTGGCTTCCAGGTTTTTGCCTTTATATTATTTCACTTATAGGGCACATCTTTATGGTTTTTTGAAAAAATTAGTGCTTCTTTCTTTCATTCTAAGATCTCACTTGCATGTGTATAATCTAATTTTTTCAATGACCTTGGCAGTTGATAAAAGGGATCTTGTGGTGTGGGGATGTGACTGTGGATGGGTTGAAATGGGGGAATGAGATGCTCAAGAAGAGGTTGGAACCAAATGATAATCCATCAGAGATCAGCAAGGATGCCAAGAAGAGAATTCAAAGGTGTGTTTTCATGGGTTTGGTTGAATCTTGAGTATTCTTTCATTTGTCTTCTTCAAATTCTGTGAATTGGATTTCTGCTTTGTTCTTATGGCTGTAATGCATTTGTTTGACTGTTTATTTTTCTCTCTACTACCTATTTGATTTAATGGTTAATATTCTTTTGTTTATTGTTTTCAATTGTCTCTCTTTTGATGGTTTCTTTGATTTAATATCATCGGAGTGATCTGCTTCTTTGCCCCCACCAGATGAATTTAAACATTCAAATAATTGATCTCTTGCAATGTTGTCTCTTAACCATTACAGTATTTTGTGTTATCTGTGTGCTAGCTCATGAACAATTTCGATTGCCTGATCAGACAAGTTTACTGGTCACGAGCGATTCCTGCTGGAGCGCATTTATTGGATGTTGATATCAAAGAGGGTCCCATGTGTATGGCAGGATGACTGCCTCATTATAAATCCATTATATGACATGTGGCAGTAAGAGTAACAAAATTTGTTTTTTTGGTTCTTGTATTCTTTATCTATTCATTTGATTAAGGCCTGATGTAGTATGAGATTATGGTGTCATTCTCTTTTGTGGGGCTCATTTGGGACTGCCATCAATCACATGAAGGGTTTGAATTATCAGGATCTTTTGATATACATTATTTTGTTATTCACAAACAGCTCGAATAAGAAGTTATTTTCAGATAAGAAGTTTTGGGGTTTTTTCTGATATTTCTTATTTTGTTGCTCTGTTTCTTGTAGAGTGGGTATTGGCGCTGATCGTTGTCATTGGCTGTCTACTGTCTTATCTCCTTCACATTGAAAAGCATGGAATCCAGATAGTTGAGTCCTTTTACTCTTTTGCATTGAACACATGAAGGGCACCATCATCCATTAGAAAGCTCGAAGCCTAGCTTCTCTTCATGGGCGATTCAGATGGGTGCTTTCATGTGTTTAAATAAACCAATTCCATTTTATAGTGGATTAATCTCTTTGTGATTGATAGTCCTTGAAAAATAATTTATCTCTGTGCCTTTTTTCTTCTTCCTTTGTTGCAGGTGGGGACATTGAAGAAGGGATTGAATCAAGTATGTGGGTGCTGCCATTTCTCTTCTTCCATTTCTTCTTGTCCTTTTTTTTTTTTTTGTTTGAAACATGGCTGCTGAATGAGTTTTGTCCTTTTACCTGCAGGCTTGTTACCTTTTTCTCTTCTTTAGGATCATTTCTGATTGTAAAGTGTTTTTTTTTTTTTTTTGAATCCTTTTTTTTGAAGAGGCAGTGAGTGTGCAGCAGGTGGGTGTGCAGCAGGTGGGTGTGCAGCAGGTGGGTGTGTGCAGGGTGGTGGAAGAAGAGGAAGCAGTGGGTGTGCAGGTGGGTGTGCAGCAGGTGGGTGTGCAGGTGGCTGTTCATGTGGGTGTGTGCAGGGTGGGTGTGTGCAGGGTGGTGGAAGAAGAGGAAGCAGTGGGTGTGCAGGTGGGTGTGCAGCAGGTGGGTGTGCAGGTGGCTGTTCATGTGGGTGTGTGCAGGGTGGCTGTGTGCAGGGTGGTGGAAGAAGAGGGGGCAGTGGGTGTGCAGGTGGGTGTGCAGCAGGTGGATGTGCAGGTGGGTGTGTGCAGGGTGGTGGAAGAAGAGGAGGCAGTGGGTGTGCAGGTGGGTGTGCAGCAGGTGGCTGTTCAGGTGGGTGTGTGCAGGGTGGTGCAGCAGGTGGGGTGTGCAGGTGGGTGTGAAGGTGGCTGTTCAGGTGGGTGTGTGCAGGGTGGGTGTGTGCAGGGTGGTGGAAGAAGAGGAAGCAGTGGGTGTGCAGGTGGGTGTGGAGCAGGTGGGTGTGCAGGTGGGTGTGTGCAGGGTGGTGGAAGAAGAAGAGGCAGTGAGTGTGCAGCAGGTGGGTGTGTGCAGGGTGGTGGAAGAAGAATGGGCTGTGCAGGGTGGGTGTGTGCAGCAGGTGGGCTGTGCAGGGTGTGTGTGTGCAGGGTGGTGGAAGAAGAGGAGGCAGGTGGGTGTGCAGTAGGTGGGTGTGCAGGTGGGTGTGCAGCAGGTGGTATGTGATGCTAGAGGACGACCAATGACCATTGGGTGGTTGGAAGAAATGAGGAAGAAGCTCTTTCAGAGGCAAATAACCTGTTCTCTAGGAAGAACCTGAAACTGGACATGACATTCTCTTTTTCTGGGTTGCCCGAATGGTGATGCTGGGTATGAAGCTGGGAGGTGATGTTCCTTTTAGAAAAGGTAACCTGTGATTCCTTTTACATATGTTCTTTTGCTGGTGTAGTAAAACAACCAAAAACAAACAAGGGTAGATGCCAATGTCTTGTGCTAGCAAGTTATAGTCACCTTTACATGGATCCTGTTTCTAACTTCGTAGTATGATGTTATAGTCACCTTTACATGGATCACTGTGTTGTTTTGATGAATAACATCTGCTTCAGACATATTTGTAACCGCGGAAATTGTTTTGATGAATCTCCCTTTATGATTATTGGGTCACTGTGTTGTCATATTGGTCCTTAAATATCTTCAAAGCATGTCTAACTTCTGCTTCATCTGAATCTTTTATTCCTAGCAGACTATGAAAATATCTGAGCCACTCTGTGTCCTATCCCCACGATCTCATAATACTGACCTACAAACAAGTTTTACAAGTGTTCTGCGTAAAGAAGTGGTAGTAATATTTGTACAAATGTGATATTTAATGAATGATTCAACTTGCAGCAAATGATTTACCTTGATGATCTTTAGAGCACAAGTGCAGAATTGATAATACACTTTTGAGTTACTGCAGGTTTACTTGCACCCTATGATTCGTGATGCACATGGTCGTAAAATGTCAAAATCCTTGGGCAATATGATTAACCCACTTGAGGTCATATATGGAATATCGTTGGAAGGCCTCCATAAAAGATTGGAAGAGGGTAATTTGGATCAAAGTGAGCTGCTCATTGCAAGGGAAGGACAAAAGAAAGACTTTCCAACTGGAATTGCTGAATGTGGTGCAGATGCACTCCGGTTTGCTCTCGTATCATATACAGCTCAGGTTCTCTTTTTATGAGTTTCTTGGTTGTGACCTTTTACCCTCTGATTTTCTTTATGTTCTATATCAATCAAGTCTTCTTTTTCTTTTCTTTAGTCTGATAGGATAAACTTGGACATACAAAGGGTCGTTGGTTATCGGCAATGGTGCAATAAATTGTGGAATGCCATACGATTTGCTATGAGCAAACTTGGAGATGAATATATGTGCCTCCTTTGAAGTTTGATGTGGATTCCATGCCATTTACTTGCAAATGGATACTGTCAGTTTTAAACAAAGCCATATATAAAGGTTTTTGTTGTTTATATATATATATATATACTATGCTTTAGTTTCTCAAGTGTTTTTTCATTCACAGAATGCCATATTTAATATATATGCTGATTATTACATAGCCAGTGATGAGGAGTTGCCCAACATGATCCAGTTCTTTCTAAACTTCAAAGAAAACTGTAAGCACTAACCAATTAACCATCAAATTAATGTCTAATCTTGAAGTCATGGTGATTATATTTACCATGAGTCGGATATTGTTGTGGGTGTTTCACAAATTTCAGATCATGACCCTTTCATATACCATGACTCTGTATTTAATAATCAGGTTTGTGTCATGCAAAAAACATTTCTGATTGGTTGTTGTGAATCCATGTTCATATATATGTTTTGTTCCTACTCTGAAATGTTTGCACATATTGTCTCAATTCTGAAATGTTCTTTCCTTTCACTTTTGAATGTGATACTGATGCCTCATTTTTGAAGTGGAAGTCATCATTTTATCTGATGCTAAAGTGTTCATATTGTATACATAATCATCACAAAGTCATTCAAAGATCAAATTATAATATTTATTTAGTGAGTTTTTTCATGAGCACAACAACTGATCTTGCTTGTTTGATAAAGAATGTGGATATGGTCATGCATGTTTTTCCATTTTCAAATTGGTAAACTCATCTAGCTTCATAATGGCAATGGCTATGCTACAGGATCCTGCAACACTCTGGAGTCTATCCTGATTATGATAAAGAATCAGCTGATCTTGCATATGGAAGACCAAATGTGAAGAATGTGACCTTACTTCTTAGTGATTGGTGGGGTTCAGGCATTGTCCATGCAAAAGTTTGGATATCAGATGGTAATGACATATATATCGGATCTGCTAACAATGACTGGAAATCTCTTACCCAGGTACTCTGTTGCATTCACTTAATAAAGGCTCCTTTTAATCAGTATTTCATTTTCTTTGAGGTCATAACTAAGAGGGAATGCATGTTAATGGAGGTGGCAAGGAAAGAAAATAGATTTTGTGCATCTAGTTTTAGTTGCTTGCATTGTCCCAAATCAGAACCAAAGGAATGGAAGTGATCATGATTTGGTCTACCAATATTCGTCTCATTGCTAACTTGGTCTGCATATAAAGACACCCTAATGGAGGTGAAATTTTCAATTTTGTACATCATCACTGAAGCCTTACTCACCCAATGCATTATAAGATCTTTTTGAGGATGTTACTCGAGAATTATCTCACCGAAAGACGTACGGAATCGTTCGAATGGAAAATTTAATTTTCCTATGTTTCTATTGCCTTGTCATGAATCATGGGTCCTATAAGGACGGTCCTTATCATCTTACGGTACATACAACCTAGTGGGGCCCTCTTGAAGCATGTGCCAACTTTGGTGGAAGATTCCTTTTGTTTTTCTCCATCTCATCATTATTTCAATGCCTTATCATATCAATTAATGCATTGTAAGGGCATTTTTGTTTATATATATATACAAAGATTTTGGTTGTTTAGATGTTAGTATATTGAGGTATATTGCATTTTTGGTCGTGGTACAGCAGATCTTTTCATATTAAAAAATAAATAAATTGTGAAATTATATCGGTTATAATGTAACCGATATAATAAACCATATGAAACCGATATAAAATATATGTAATAACAAAGTAATTACATATTTTTTATATCGGTTATTCTTAATCAATTATATCGGTTATTATGAAACTGATATAAAAAACCATATGAAACCGATATAACATATATTAATTATATCGGTTTGGCTATAAGTTATATCGGTTTGCCTATAAATTATATCGGTTTGGCTATAATTTATGATATAAATACATATGATATTACATCGCTTTAGGCTTAACCGATATGAAATATTACACTTATTATATCGGTTCCGTTTATCTTTTATATCGGGGGTACTTATATCGGTTTGAAATTCACTCAAAAACCGATATAATAGGTCTTTTATATCGGTTTTTAGCCGATATAAAAACCCTTTTTTCTAGTAGTGACCATGTCATCAATGTAAGCTTCTACCATTTTTTCGATCAGATCTTGAAATATTTTGGCTATCAACCTCTGGTATGTGGCCCCCGCATTCTTGAGGCCAAAGGGCATTCTTTTGTAACAATATGTGCCTTTTGGAGTTATGAATGCTGTCTTTTCTTGGTCAGCCTCTTCCATTGCAATCTAATGATATCCTCGGTATGCATCTAAGAAGCTCATCCGTTCATGTCCAGCTGTAGAATCGACGAGTTGGTCAATTTTGGTAATGGGAAGCTATCTTTCGGACAAGCTTTCTTTAGATTGGTGAAGTCTACACGTATTCTCCATTTTTTATCTTTCTTTGGCACAACGACCGTGTTGGATAACCATTCTGGATAATGGACCTCTCGGATTGCATCTGCCTCCAATAACTTGTCAACTTCTTCAAGGACTGTTGTTCTGCGCTCTGGCGCGAGCCTTCTCTGTTTCTGCATCACTAGCTTTGCTCTTGGATCTGCTCCTAGTTTATGGCTAATAACTGTCGGATCGACCCCAGGCATTTTGTATGGAGT
The DNA here is from genome assembly GCA_012931725.1 of Litsea cubeba. Taxonomy (NCBI): domain Eukaryota; kingdom Viridiplantae; phylum Streptophyta; class Magnoliopsida; order Laurales; family Lauraceae; genus Litsea; species Litsea cubeba. The sequence goes on from CM022946.1 coordinate 102,473,049, forward strand.
CCAAGCAAAAATATCTGAGTTTTGATTAAGAAATTGGATCAGATTCTTCTGTTCTTCTTCAGACAGTGACGTGCCAATCATCCAATATATGTCTGCATTCCTCCCATGTATCGCAATCTTTTTTAGCTCTTCTACTGTCGGGGTATTCAGGTCGGAAAATAATTTATCTTCTTTGATCCGTCCTGAAGCTGGTTGCTATTTGAGATCGGTACTCTTTCTTGGACCAGTACCTACATCATCCATATTTCTCGCTTTTCCTTTTAATGCTGTGATCAGACAACTCCTAGAGATAGCTTGGTCCCCTTTGATCTCCATGGTTCCCTTCTATGTTGGGAAACGTAGCCTTTGATGGAAGGTCGATGGTACTGCTCTCATACGATGAATCCATGTTCGTCCCATGATGGCGTTATATGGGGATGGCACATCCACCACTAGGAATTCTACATTTAGGTGAATAGGACATGCTCCCACCTAAATCGTGATAACTCCAAGGGGGTGTACTGCCTGGCCACTGAATCCGAACAAAGGAATTGAAGTCGGCTTAAGGTCTGAATGCTTTAGACCGAGCTTTTAAAATAGTTCGGCGTACATTATTTCCGAGGAGCTTCCGGGATCTATGAGCATTCTTCGGACATCAAACTCTTGTATTCGAAGAGTGAGCACGAGGGCATCGTTATGGGGCTGAACCACATCTCGTAGGTCTTCATCGGAGAAAGAAATCTCCGTCTTGCTATGTCCAGACTTGCTGACCAATCTTGGTCCAATATCTTCTTGGTATACCTCCTTCAAATGTGCAACCATCTTTCTTTGTACTCTGACAGATTGGGTTGTGACTTCTGTTGGGTTTATTGCCCCATGCACCACATCTATTACTCCCACGGGTCGTTCATCTTCTGCAGCTTTCTTGAAATCTTTCTGATATGAGCCCTCTCTACTTTTTTTTGAATTCATCTCCTCTACATATTCTTTTAGGTGACCATCTCTGACTAGGTCTTCTAGATTTTGCTTGAGCATCCAACAATTTTCTGTCAAATGACCATTTTCTCGATGGTAGGAACACCATAAGTTAGGATTCCGGAGTCCGGGGTCGCTGACCATCTTCGGAGGTCTTTTGAAAAATGGCTTATCTTTTATTTGAGTGAGGATTCTATATATTGGATATTTGAAGATCGTATATATTCACTCGTAGGCTGCTTTTGTGGGTTCGACACGCCCCATCCTCCTATCAACGACTTCTCCGACCTCTCTCCGTCTCTTCCTTCTGGATCCTTCATATGCTGCTCGTATCGTCCTTGATTCAGGTGCTCCCATATCTTCTTTGAGCTTTACGAACTCTTCAATCTTTTCCATCAGATCTCTTTGTGTGATCGGGGATCGCTTAGTCAATGATTGACGGAGTTTGCTTTTTTTTTTTACAGTCCCAATTTAAAGGTGGCCACTGCTACCTGTTCATTGCTTCCATCTACTTCATTATATATGCGCCAATAACGAACACTGTACTCCTTCAAGCTTTTCGAGCTATCTTTCTTAAGAGACAACAATGCTCCAACATCTTTCGGCTGTTTAGAATTTATGACAAAATGGGTGACGAAAGATGGTGCGAGCTCTCGAAAACTATGTATTGATCTCGACTTAAGACATGAGAACCATTTTAATGCCAGATCTCCCAAGCTTAAGGGAAAGACTCTGCACATTAATGATTCATTCCCAATCCAAAGTGCCATGGAATGCAGGAAATGTTGGACGTGGTCGGCAGGATCTGAGGTTCCATCATAAATTTTTATCTTGGGAGTTGAGAATCGCCAAGGTGGATCTACTCTCTCTATCTCCTTCGAAAATGGAGATATGAAGCTCTGCGTATCCAAATACCTTGTTCGGAACATGGTTTCTTGATGGGGTCTCTGATTCGCCAAAGCCTTCTCGATTAGGTCTTGTACGTCTTCCTCGCCAAGTGCCCATGAGGCTGTCTCTTTTTTTTTAGTGCATTTTTTTTCCATATCTCGTGTCCTATATTCAGATTTCTCCTCCCTTCGTGGTAAAGAGCTTGAGGTCCTTCTTCCTTCATCTCATGTTCCATGCTTCGGTCTGATTCGATGAGATTTTAATTCAGAAAGATGACTTTTGGGCTCCCGCATATCTGTTCTTCCTCGGCGCTCCGATTTTCTAATTTTATGAGCAGTTTCTGAGTTTATTTGATGGTTCTCCGTGCTCTGAGGTCGTCTTTGAGCCTCCTTTACTGCCTCTAATTCCAATAGCAAACAGTTAAATTTATCTTTCTGCTGCTTCATTCCCTGTGTCAAGTCCTGAACAGCTTCTTTGCAAGATTGTTACGGGCGGACAAGTGCATTCTGCGATGGTACTATAGCTTGGTGTGTATGGCTCTGCCTCTGTTGGCCACTTTTTTGCAATTTATCCACAGATGGTGATTTTATAGCATGGCTTGGTTTTGTGCGATGTACTTATGATTGGATCCGTCCCTTTTTGCCTAGATTAGGATCAGTCTTGTCACTATTCGTATATGAAACATATTCATCATCTTGCCCACCGGGTTGGTTGATCATAGGATCCTTTCAGTGGCGCTTTTGTTGGTCCTTGATCTGAGTTGCCTCTATTTGAGATGGAGAATGTCCAGATTGATGCTGTGATCCCAGACCATGCTCTTGATCTGCCATATTTTTCAGCTAGAAGAAACGTCAGTGGATGATTTCCTCATCCGTTTCCCACAAACGGCGCCAATTGTAGATGCTGAATTTTGGTTGGTCGACTAATCCTTGGGTCGAGATGAGAATTCATGTACCTATCACAAAGGAATTATCAGAAGAACTCGATCGGATGGTCCGATCGAGAACTCTCCGATGATAAAGTCAGTAAGTTTTTCATTGTTCAAAATGATTGCATATTTTGTGTATCGTGTTTTTCTTACCTCCCTTTCTGATCATCATTTTTCTTTTATATATTCTTGTCCTGATCTTTTCCTCTTCTTTTCTCACGTTATTTGTATTTATTATCCATGATTCCTCTGTTTTATTTCTTCAAATCGAAACTCCCATGAAGCCCCTGTCGTGTGCTATTTTAATTCCATGATTTACTCTCGTAATTGCTGCTCTTTAGTAGTGCTTAACTGCCATATGACCGTTTCTGAATGTCCATTGGACCTGGATAGAGGTCCAGATCAGGTTGGCATTGATCCTGGCTTGACCCGAGAATAATTTGAATTTCTCCCCCCACAATACATATTAGGAGAAATCAACAGATCAAAAATAAGATCAAGTCCGGTAGAAATCATACAAAACAATCATTGTACCAACATATATCAATGTAGTTAATTCAAATGCAAACCTTACCATCCAATGTATGGACAATCCTCCATCAATTGAAATACTTCATTATACCTGCATCGAAGAAAGCTTTTTAAGAAGAGTATGGCATGTAAAAAGCTTTTTAAGAACAGTATGGCATGTCATTCATAAAAGAAATGCACCATCACACATATATAACTGTTATGGAAAATTAGATCAAATTATAGAAAGAAGCAATAGATTAAAAAAATAAAATAAGAAAAAGTAGAGCAAAAGAGAACTACTAAATGATTTATTTATTCACAAAAAAATCTACCTCATATTCGTTTCTCACACAATCTTTTTCATACCCAGTCTCACCATTTTCATTGCTCGCTTCTTTACCATCATTTTCTTTGACTCTTGCTCTATTAAAAAAAATACACTGTAAAAATCCTAAACAGAAAACTCTAGGGCTTGCACAGACAAAAATCATCAAAAACTAAAAATACTCAAATAAAATAACAAATGTGTAACGATGGAGAATCAAAGAGGAAGAAAATGGAGATACATATACAAATATAAATATCACATGGCTCTAGCAATACTCAAGGAAGAGGAGGAAGATACCAAACAAACAAATTAACATTAAAGAGAAAAAAAAATGCGAAAACTCGAGGATTGATACTATGGCCTCTTTCTTCAAAGTTGCACAAAATCTTATAGGCTTCTCCAAATTAATAACCAAATGAATATAAGGCAATTACTCAATAGTCTAAAGCTAATCAATAAGCTTCTCCAAATTAATAATCAATACCTTGCGTCCAACATATGTTCTCTTTTGAATCCATTCGCAATTTTTCTAGGTAAAATAAGCGAAAGGTCCCTATAAGTACTGAATGTATCCAGCCTCCGGTCCAAGGAAAAACTTTTTAAGACCTATGGTCCACTCAGCTAGACTTTTTCCAGCCTTAGGTCCCTAATTGCACACGTTCTCATTTTTATGGACTAAATTACCCATTCAACCATTTAGGCATAAAACTTTGAAATTCAAAATTTTAAATCTTCCCTCCTCCCCTCCTGCCTAAATCCTCTCGATCGGCAAATCGGTAAATGGACAACCGTTTCCGCCCTGCCATATCTGCCAGGCTAGGTGTCCCCTTGCATACAGTCTCTATTGCAGAAACCCAATCGAAGAAGAAGAAACCAGCTTGCCTTCCGCTACCCGTTACCCGACGCCGTCCGCTGTCATCGCCACCGGAATAGGAAAAGTCCCATCGTTGCACGGTCGCCGTCGTAGTCGGGCTGCACGCCAAATCACCATGGATGGAGGGGCGGCCTCCATTCAATCCGACCCATCTCCCTGTAAGACCCCGTCCCGAGATAATCACAATTAACTCTTATTAATTGAGCTTATGGCTGATTAAACGTGTTTAATCGAATTCATGAGGGCTTAGAACCAAATTGACTTTGTTTAGCCTAAAGAGAATGAATTAAGCTTAACAAGCTTGTAAAATGGATTGTGAATGGATTGAATGAGTTTTTGAACTCAAACTAGGAATTGAGGGACTTTTGTGTAAATATGACTTTATACGTATTTCGTCGAATACGGAAATCCTCGAAGCCAACATGCGTATCTCGAGGAGTACGTTCACTTTCGTCAAAGACTCAAAGTTGTTTGACGAATATTGCTTCAAGTGACCCTTCATTTGACTTGAGTTGTAAATAATGGAGAATTATGGGGTTAAATGCAACTTAAAAGCTTATATAAGCTAAGACATTCATTTGGAAACCTTTCTCCGAAACCCTAGCCTCCATTTTCCCTCTTTTCTCTTCTTTCTTTCATTTCTCTCCATCAAGCATCAAGAGTGAAACGTTGAGAGTGGTTTCACAAGTGAAATTCATTCACTTCATCATCCTCTTCATCTTCCTCAAGTTCAAGGTCAAGTTTAAAGGTGTAAAGCTTGGATTCAAAGAGTTCTTATCTCAAAACTCAAGCTAAGAAAGTGGTTTTCTTCCTTAAATCTTCCATAGAGGCAAGTACTTACATGTATTTATGATTTGTGTTGTTTTTGAGTGTTTGGAACTCAATTGGACCAAAACGCCAGAGATTTGGCTTCAGAAATCTGAAGCTCGAACTGAGCTTCTGGGTGTGTCGGTCGACCGACGAGCTGACCGACAAGTCTAGGACTTGATTTCAGTGAATTTCAGCTCTCTGGAATTCGAACCGATGCATGGTCAGTCAACCGATGACCTGACCGACGGCATAATTCAGGAGATGGAGTGAAATTTCAGCTCTCTGGAATTCTGACCGACGCATCGTCGGTCAGCCGACGTGATGAGGTCGGTCGACCGACAAGTCTACCGATAATATAAAGACTCAGTTCAGTGAATTCCAGCTCTCTGGAATTCTGACCGATGCATCATCGGTCAACCGACCTGAAGCTGTCGGTCGACCGATAGGCCTACCGACACGCTAACCGACACTGTGCAGAAATACATTGAAATTGTCAATCTTGAAGCCTAATGTATACAGGCTGAAATTGTTAATGTATAAGCCTTCATAGGTGTAAACTCAATTTTCCGAATACATGATTCAAATGATATTCATAAGAAATAGTACGTGTATTGGAAAATGAATGTTTCACTCATTTGCTTGGCTTAGAAGTCTGACTAGAATTGATTAATCTCCACATTAGTATAGTCTTCAACCCATTGAACGAACTATACCGGATATGAATTAAATAAATGAAATGAAATGAGAAGTTACTAACGGTAACAACATATTGAATTGAATAATGAACCAATTCTGCTGCAGCAGATATGAGAGGTGTTCCGGAACCTCGTGGAAGTTAGTGATCTCTGATCAAGACACTGACTTATTCCACACCATTTGATATTACCCAAGTCATATAATTGAACATGAATAATTATTGAATAAAGAGTGTCCTAGTAGATATCAACTTACTGATATTACTGGATCCGTTATTATGAATGGTAAAGAAATGTTATATGTATTGAATTGTTTCAAATTATTATTGATAGCTAGAACTATCATGCACATGTATGTATCTATTGAACCATCGTGTTCATGCTACTATTGATGAATGTCACAGGCCCAGATGCCCGTGCAGGTCCTGCCGAGGCCGCGCCGCCAGCGGAGGATGCCCGCTCGATACCTCCAGGAGGTTTAATCTAGTGGATCTGATCCCGGAGTACAAATGGATTCATTTTGGGAAACAAACTAGAATCAGATTTGTAAATCATTTTGAATGTAATTAGAAGTCCTCGTATTGTATTAAGTATACGGTGGTTGACTTCCTTGAACGTAGAATTAAACTTATATATTATGTTTTGTCAATGTATATTTTCTGCAATTTTATACAATTGACAGGTATTGTATTTGATATCCCTTGTGAGTTTCGTTTTAGCTTTTGTTAATTCGGAATTTACGAGAGTAAGTATGCACTCGCGACTCGGGGTTTGTCCGAGTTAATCAAATCTCGGGACCGGGTCGTGATATACTTTTGTATGGTATCAGAGCATTAGGTTAATATGCTAAGTGAAAACATTTAAAAGACTTAGCAAACTTAAGAACGATGTGAGGAACGTTAATTCCGTAACAAATCTTGAATAGATTTGTGTTTATTGCTTTCACTTTATGCGATTGATATTGATGGAAGTGTTGAGATGTTAATCTTACCTTCCGTACTGTTTACAGCATGGCTTCTGGATCAGGATCTGGGCAGGATGACTTTATAGCAGTCACACCCCTTCCTATATCTGAGACCGATGCTAGATTTGCTGCTATACTAGAGCAGATGGCCAAGAGCCATGAAGCACAGATGGGCATGCAAGCCCAGTTGATGTTGAGTAATGCACAGCTAGCCAAGAGCCAAGAGGCTCAAGCTGGTATGCATGCTCAGAAGCTTACAATGTTAGAGACTCAGAGCCAGATGCAGGCTCAAATACAGACCTCATCACCAGTTCAACAGCATATTGAACATCAAGTGGTGAATCAGAATAAAGAAAAGGATCCTAATATCCTTTATGAACAGTTTTGTAAGAGAGGAGCTACTGAGTTCCAAGGCACCGAAGATGTGATGCAAGCCGATGAATGGCTGGAACACATCGAGGACGTGCTTGCTACAGTTGTTTGCACTCTCAAGCAGAGAGTCTCGCTGACCTCCTCTATGCTCAGAGGATCAGCTAATACGTGGTGGAGAAGTGTCAAGAACACATTTAGGACACTACCAAAAGATGGAATCTGGGAGACTTTCAGGACTTACTTCCAAAGAAAGTTTGTACCAAAACATATACAGCAGCAAAAGGAAGCAGAATTCCTTAACTTGAAGCAAGGTCAAACAACCGTGTCTACATATGTAGATAACTTCCTCAAACTATCCAAGTATGCTCCTGACTTGGTCAATACTGAGGAGAAGAAGATCAAGTGGTTTATTAAAGGCTTGAACCCAGAATGCAATTATAGTAGTAGTAGCTGGTCAGATACCTACTACGTTTGATGCTATTTTGGATAGGGCATATACTGCTGAAGAGATTCAGCGAGAGAAGGATGTTGCGAATACTGCTAAGAGAAGTGGTGAGTCGTGGTCTTTGAAGGGAGGACAGTCTCAGGACAAAAGGCAGAGACAGCAGCAGAGGTTCACTCCTAAAAATAATAGGAGTGATAGGGTTGATAAGTAAGAGAACAAGCCAGTTTGTGAGACTTGTGGTAAGACTCACAAGACCAAGTTGTGTTGGAGGACTATCGGGGCCTGCCTGGTTTGTGGTTCTCTAGAACACAAGATGTTTCAATGTCCTAAGAAAAGGAGAGATGATGGAGCTCCTTATCAGCAGCCCAATCGGGGACAAGCAGCATTTCCTGCACCTCCTCAGAGATTGGCTTTGCCTGCTCCTCCGAGACAACCACAGCAGCAGCCTCAGCAGCAAGGTCAGCAGCGCGTCCATATCAGAGACCACAATAGCCTAATAGGCCACAAGCAGCTAGATTGGCTTGTGCAGTCAACAGAGAACAGGCTGATGTTGCAACCAACGCGGGTGAAGGTATTATTCTGGTAGATAATAGACCTGTTATAGCTTTGTTTGATCCGGGTTCTACTCATTCATTTGTAGCACCTACATTTGTCTGTTATATACAAGACCGAATAGAACAATTAACTTATGACTTTACTGTCTCTACTCCCTTAGGAAAGAGATTAGTTTGTGAATTGTATCTTCCCCAATGCAATGTTAGAATTGGGGAAATATTGATGCCAGTTGATCTGGTTGTACTAACAACTATGAGTGATTTTGATGTAATATTCGGTATGGGTTGGCTTGCGAAGTACAGGGCTTGTTTAGACTGTTTTCACAAGATCATCACTTTCACAGTGAATGAGACCAATGCCAGTGTACTCTTTGAAGGAGTCCAAAGGAAGTACGATACCAGGCTTGTATCAGCACTGAAGGCTGAACGAATGATGCGCAGTGGTTGTGAGGGCTACCTTACATTCATTTTTGAAGAGAAGCCTGTACGGAAATTGAATAACATTCCTGTAGTCTGTGAATTTCCAGACGTATTTACAAGTGAAGTGCCCGGTCTACCTCCAGCAAGGGAAGTGGACTTTACAATTGAACTGGTGCCCGGTACTGCACCAATCTCAAAGGCACCATATCGAATGGCACCCTCTGAGTTATGTGAATTGAAGAAACAGATACAGGATTTGCTTGATCAGGGTTTTGTAAGACCTAGTGTCTCACCCTGGGGAGCACCTGTTCTGTTTGCGAAGAAGAAGGATGGTACCCTTCGTATGTGCATTGATTATAGGCAGATAAACCAAATGACGGTTAAGAACAAATATCCTCTGCCTAGGATCGATGAGTTGTTTGATTAACTCCAAGGTGCAGCATACTTTTCCAAGATTGATCTTCGATCTGGATATCATCAGATTCAAGTTAAAGATCAAGATATACGGAAGACTGCATTCAGGACTCGTTATGGTCACTATGATTCCTAGTGATGCCTTTAGGTCTGACCAATGCACCTGCAGTGTTTATGGCACTAATGAACAGGGTGTTTGCTTCATACCTAGACTAGTTTATTGTGATCTTCATAGATGACATCCTGGTATACTCGAAGACAGAGTTGGAGCATTCACATCATTTGAGGATAGCTTTTGCAAATACTAAGGGCAAATCAGTTGTATGCAAACCTTAAGAAGTGCGACTTCTGGTTGCAGCAGGTTGCATTTCTGGGTCATGTTATTACAAGAAAGGGGTTAGCTGTAGATACAGCTAAGATTGAAGCGGTTACCAAATGGCAGAGTCCGAAGAATGTACCTGAGATTCGAAATTTCTTAGGATTGGCAGGCTATTACAGGAGGTTCGTCAAGGACTTCTCGAAAATAGCGGCCCCTCTAACGAAACTGACTCGAAAAGACGTTCCTTTCCAGTGGAACAATGCTTGTGAGTCTAGTTTCCAGACTTTGAAGCAGAAACTCGTTTCAGCTCCCGTATTAGCTTTACCCGAAGGAAGAGGAGGATTTGAGATCTACTCAGATGCCTCGGGTGTTGGCTTGGGATGTGTATTGATGCAACATAGGAAAGTCATTGCCTACGGTTCTCGTCAGTTGAAAGAGCATGAGAAGAACTATGCTAGTCACGATCTTGAGCTCGCAGCGGTTGTGTTTGCATTGAAGCAATGGAGACATTACTTGTACGGTGAAACTTTTGAAGTTCACTGTGATCACAAGAGTCTTCAGTACTTATTCACTCAGAAGGAGACTAATCTGAGGCAACATCACTGGCTAGAGCTGATTAAAGACTACGACTTTCCATTCAAATATGTACCTGGAAAGGGCAATGTCGTAGCTGATGCCTTGAGTCGAAAGACTATTGAGATAGCATCATTGAAGTGGGGATGGAATCAACTTGATGATTTCAAGGATATGGATGTGTCCATTGAGGCAGTAGATGACCAAGCAATGACTATGGCAATGTCCGTGTTCAAACCAATTATTATCCAACAGATTAAGGATAGATAGTTCAATGATCCGGAATTTGTAAGGATCAGGGACAACGTTGCTGCAAGGCCAAATTTTATGTTAGTAGAAGGAATCCTCTACTTTAGAGGCAGATTGTGTGTGCCAGCAGAAAATGATTTGAAGCAAGCAGTGATGTATGAAGCACATCATGCTAGATACTCTATGCATCCTGGGAGCACAAAGATGTATAGGAATCTCAAGGATATGTTTTGGTGGAACAATATGAAGCGAGAAATTGCCGGTTATGTAACTTCCTGCTTGACTTGCCAACGTGTGAAGACTGGGCACCAAAAGCCACCCGGCTTGCTTTATCCACTGAACATTCCTAGATGGAAGTGGGAACACATTACTATGGACTTTGTATCAGGTTTACCAAGGACGAGGAAACAGCACGATGCCGTATGGGTGATCGTGGATCGTCTTACGAAGTCTGCACACTTCCTTCCGATTAGAAAAGATATTGGTTTCAGTGATATGTCCAGATTGTTTACCAGCGAAGTGATTCGATTGCATGGAACACCGGTCTCGATTGTTTCCGATCGAGATAGTCGGTTTATTTCCGCATTTTGGCAGTCCTTTCAAAATTCGATGGGTACTAGACTTAAGTTTAGTACTGCTTATCATCCACAGAACGATGGACAATCAGAACGGACTATCCAGACCTTAGAAGACTTGCTTCGTGCCAGTGTATCTGATTTTTGGGAGTGATTGGGATGACCATTTAGCGTTGTGTGAATTTGCATACAACAACAGCTATCACTCCAGCATTGAAATGGCACCATTTGAAGCTTTGTACGGTCGGAGATGTAGGACTCCAGTGAGCTGGGAAGAGGTGGGAACTCGAAGTTTCCATGGTCCTACGATCATTGTGGAAATAGCAGAGAAGGTACAGAAGATTCAGGTTCGGTTGAAGATTGCTAGATCAAGGTAGAAAAGCTATGCTGACAACCGTCGGCGTGATCTAGAGTTCGCCATTGATGATATGGTCTTTTTGAAGACTTCACCGATGAAAGGCACTATCCGATTCGGACAGAAAGGGAAACTTTCCCCAAGATTTATTGGACCTTTCAAGATCCAGAGTCGAATTGGAAATGTGGCCTATCGTCTCGATTTGCCACCAGAGCTCTCCGGTATCCACAATGTGTTTCACATTTCCATGCTTCAAAAGTACATACATGATCCTTCACATATTATAAATCATGAAGAGATCCAAGTATTTCCAAACACCACATATGTTGAGAAGCCAACTCAGATCATTGATACTAAGGAGGCGGTTCTGCGCACACGGATGATTAGATGGGTCAAAGTGCTTTGGGCACATCATGGACCTAATAAGGCTACATGGGAGCTTGAAGAGCAATTGGCTCGAAAGTATTCCGAGCTATTCGTACAAGTAAATGTGAATTCATAATTGTTTAAATACTTTGAGTTCATAAATTACTATTTGAATTTCATTGATTTGTATAGCATTTAAAGGACCGAATGATTCTAAAAATTTTAGGGAGTTGTAAGACCCCGTCCCGAGTTAATCATGATTAACTCTTATTAATTGAGCTTATGGCTGATTAAACGTGTTTAATCGAATTGATGAGGTCTTAGAACCAAATTGACTTGGTTTAGCCTAAAGAGAATGAATTAACCTTAACAAGCTTGTAAAATGGATTGAATGAGTTTTTGAACTCAAACTAGGAATTGAGGGACTTTTGTGTAAATACGACTTTATACGTATTTCGTCGAATATGGAAATCCTCGATGCCAACACGCGTATCTCAAGGACTACGTTCACTTTCGTCAAAGACTCGAAGTCGTTTGATGAATATTGCTTCAAGTGACCCTTCATTTGACTTGAGTTGTAAATAATGGAGAATTATGGGATTAAATGCAACTTAAAAGCTTATATAAGCTAAGACATTCATTTGGAAACCTTTTTCCAAAACCCTAGCCTCCATTTTCCCTCTTTTCTCTTCTTTCTTTCATTTCTCTCCATCAAGCATCAAGAGTGAAACGTTGAGAGTGGTTTCACAAGTGAAATTCATTCACTTCATCATCCTCTTCATCTTCCTCAAGTTCAAGGTCAAGTTTAAAGGTGTAAAGCTTGGATTCAAAGAGTTTTTATCTCAAAACTCAAGCTAAGAAAGTGGTTTTCTTCCTTAAATGTTCCATAGAGGCAAGTACTTACATGTATTTATGATTTGTGTTGTTTTTTAGTGTTTGGAACTCAATTGGACCAAAAAGCCAGAGATTTGGCTTCAGAAATCTGAAGCTCGAACTGAGCTTCTGGATGACTGTCGGTCGACCGACAGGTCGACCGACGAGCTGACCGACAAGTCTAGGACTTGATTTCAGTGAATTTCAGCTCTCTGGAATTCGAACCGATGCATGGTCAGTCAACCGATGACCTGACCGACGGCATAATTCAGGAGATGGAGTGAAATTTCAGCTCTCTGGAATTCTGACCGACGCATCGTCAGTCAGCCGACGTGATGAGGTCGGTCGACCGACAAGTCAACCGATAACATAAAGACTCAGTTCAGTGAATTCCAGCTCTCTGGAATTCTGACCGATGCATCATCAGTCAACCGACCTGAAGCTGTCGGTCGACCGATAGGCCTACCGACAAGCTAACCGACACTGTGCAGAAATACATTGAAATTGTCAATCTTGAAGCCTAATGTATACAGGCTGAAATTGTTAATGTATAAGCCTTCATAGGTGTAAACTCAATTTTCCGAATATATGATTCAAATGATATTCATAAAAAATAGTACGTGTATTGGAAAATGAATGTTTCACTCATTTGCTTGGCTTAGAAGTCTGACTAGAATTGATTAATCTCCACATTAGTATAGTCTTCAACCCATTGAACGAACTATACCGGATATGAATTAAATAAATGAAATGAAATGAGAAGTTACTAACGGTAACAACGTATTGAATTGAATAATGAACCAATCCTGCTACAGCAGATGTGAGAGGTGTTCCGGAACCTCGTGGAAGTTAGTGATCTCTGATCAAGACACTGACTTATTCCACACCATTTGATATTACCCAAGTCATGTAATTGAACATGAATAATTATTGAATAAAGAGTGTCCTAGTAGATATCAACTTACTGATATTACTAGATCCGTTATTATGAATGGTAAAGAAATGTTATATGTATTGAATTGTTTCAATTGATTATTAATAGCTAGAACTATCATGCACATGTATGTATCTGTTGAACCGTCAGTGTTCATGGTACTATTGATGAATGTCACAGGCCCAGATGCCCGTGCCGGTGCTGCCGAGGCCGGGCCGCCAATGGAGGATGCCCGCCCGATACCTCCAGGAGGTTTAATCTAGTGGATCTGATCTCGGAGTACAAATGGATTCATTTTGGGAAACAAACTAGAATCAGATTTGTAAATCATTTTGAATGTAATTAGAAGTCCCCGTATTGTATTAAGTATACGGTGGTTGACTTCCTTGAACGTAGAATTAAACTTATATATTATGTTTTGTCAATGTATATTTTCCGCAATTTTATACAGTTGGCAGGTATTGTATTTGATATCCCTTGTGAGTTTCATTTTAGCTTTTGTTAATTCGGAATTTACGGGAGTAAGTATGCACTCGCGACTCGGGGTTTGTCCAAGTTAATCAAATCTCGGGACCAGGTCGTGACACTCCCCTAATGCATCATAACCGATCCATACTTTCATATGCTGACGACCGGAATGCGAAAATCTCTATCATCAAATCTATCTTGAAGAAGAAACAAGAATATGCTCTGCTTGCTGATCTCCAACGCGACCTCATTCTTGAAGCAAAGGTGCATTTTGGGAATGAAAGGATACCTGATACTTCCATCAAATCTGCGGCCCACCCATTGTTTGATCCAAGTGCTGCTGCCAATCAAAAAAATCAGTCTAAGTCTTCCATCAGATCTGCGCCCCACCCATCTTTCGATGCAAGTGCTGCTACAAATCTCAAAAATCAATCTGATCCCTCAATCAGGTCTGCGCCCCACCAATCGTTGGATGCAAGTGCTACTGATGCAAGTGCTGCTGAAATTAAGAAAAACCAGATTCTGCATGCAGAAAACGAATTTGGCAGAATATTATCTGATGAAGAAATCGCTGGATTGGAGTTCTTAGATGGGCAGGCACTAGATCTGTCCAGCACAAAAATCCTCCCATTCAAATCCACCCCCTAGGGCAGAGACGTGGTCTTCACTCTTCTCACATCAACAGAATTGAATAGGGGAAGAGGAACTGATCTTCAATGGTGTCGCCGTCGCCGGAGAAGACAGTCCAGACCCGGACTGCCTTCATCGCCTCTCGCCGTTCTCTCTTTTGTCAAATTTATTTGAGTTTTTATCAAATTTATCTGAGTTTTGTTCAAATTTATCTGTTTTCTGTCATATTTATCTGAATGTTGTTCAAATTTATCTGTTTTTTTTTTGTCATATTTCTTTGTGTTTTTGGTAAATTTATATGAGTTTTTTTCAAAATTTATCTGAGTTTTTGGTAAATTTATCTGAGTTTTGTTCAAATTTATACGAGTTTTTGTCAAGTTTATCTGAGTGTTGTTCAAATTTAACTGTTTTCTATCATATTTCTTTGTATTTTTGGTAAATTTATCTGCTTTTTTTTCAAAATTTATCTGAGTTTCATAGCAAATTTATTTACGTTTTTTGAAATCTATATGCGTTTTTTAAATTTATTTGCGTCTTTTGAAATTTTTTATATCTTTTCAAGTTTATTGCGGTTTTTGAAATTACTGCATTTTTTAAAATTTATTTTCGTCATTTTAAATTTATTAGCATTTTTTGAAATTTTCTTTGGATCTTTTGAGATTTATTTGAGTCTTTTGAAATTTATTTATATTTTCTGAAATTTATTTCGAAATTTTGAAACTTATTTGTATGTTTTTAAATTTATTTGCGTTATTTGATATATATATATATATATTTTAACTTATTGCAATCTTGAAATTATTTCATTTTTTAAAATTTATTTTCGTTATTTTGAAATTTATTTGTGCGTTTTTAGAATTTATTTGAAAATCTGGGGATTCCATTAATCGTGGGCAATTAAATTTTAAGTTGGCTATTATTAATGGGATATCTCACCAATCATTGGTTATGATTTAAAGAAAGGGTAAATTAGATATTTCAGGTATGAAAAAGTGTGGGAGGGATCTTTGGCTCTATGAGTTTTTTTTTGGACTATTTGCTACAAAGTCATACTTTGAGGGACCTCTGGCCGAAGCCCCCATTTTTCTATGTCAACAACTCTTTTCATTCTTTTAATCGATTTAATGATAGCATGAATGTTAATTGTTATGAAAATAAAGAAACATTATGGGAGAGCGGTTATGAAATGATGGAGTTGAAAGAGTGTGCCGTGTGGAGTTTTGTGTGTGCAGCATAAAGAGCAATGTAGAGAGGCATTTGGAGAGCTAAAGCCTAACTTGAAGAGGCATTTGAGATGGTGTAATTTAAGTCGTTATAAAGAAAGATTATGGGAGCGGCGGTTATGAAATGATGGAGCTGGAAGAGTGTGTAGAGTGGGAGTTTTGTTTATGCAATATAAAGAGGAATGTATAGAGGCATTTGGTAGATCTTATAGAGTAACTTGGAGAGGCATTTGAGAGGGTCATAATTACGTAAAAGTACTGGTCAAAACCAAATTGAAATCAATTGGCTGATTTCTCAATTGAAATTGATCGCTTTCATATATTATAATATAATAGATGAGATGGCCTTTAAAACCAAATTTCAGGGTTTAGTACTCTCTTTTTATTGTTATATTTATGGTTATACGAGACAAAGTGCTGAAAAAAAAAATCAAAACCTTCAAAACGCAATAAACAAAAGGTAAAGATTTCTAGAAATGATCCAAATGATGTCATAGGTAATGTGAGCTTACTACTCAAAACTTCACAAGATGTCATCTTATCAATTTATATATTATATTTTATGTAGAATATCATACATATTATATTATATCTTTTTCCATCTTAACTTAATTTATACATAAAAAGATGATATTTTAAATATTTAAAAGTTCATAATTTTTTTTTTTTATGAATTATGGACATGTTTTGCTAGTAATTAGAGCTTGATTCATTGTACGAAAAGAATTTGACGTTTATGATGCAAAGAAATAGAATCAATTCTCAGCTTGAAACTGAATTATTTGATCCTCTTGACCTCAGTTTTCAAACTCCTAATGATGAGCAGTCAAAATTGATTCTGAATTGACTATGAATTGTTTGCAAATGATGCTGCATCAATACTATACTTGTTTCTTTCTCATTGATTGAAAATTGAAGGGATTGAAACATAGAACCATGGCAATTGTACCAACCCTTTACACCCTCCTATTTGATTTGGTATTGGTAAAATGTTAGGGAAGAAAGTTGTCCAATTATAGATGCCATTGAATCTCCATTCCATCATCCAGGTCGTTTATCAAGAGCATATCCAACTGTTCATTTCTTATTTTTATCAGAATGATTTCTTAGAATAATATATGACATGTCTAAGATGGGAGGCCTTTGCCTAAGGGTGAAACTTGGGTTAGTTGGGTCAGGTAATTGACAAACCCAAGCCCTACTCGAGTTTCATGCTGGCAAGCCTTTAGCCCAAGTCGGAGTCTAGCTCAAACCCGAATTACCAAACATTGGTCCGATCATGAACTCAATCCCATCCGTTAAAAACTAGTAGAATTTTTATTTAATTCAGCTCCTCACCTAATTTGAATATCTAAGGCCCAAACCCTAACCCAACTCAAATTCCACCCAGGCTTCAAATATAAGTCTTGGCCTGAGCTCCAAGAAGTACAAGCCTAGCCTGGAAAACATTTTCATGTGGGTTGTTCCAAGCATATTAAGTTTCAGCCCAATCCAGGCTGCAGCCGTACTTAGGCCTATCATTTATTCACCTACCATTTATTCAGAAGGACCTGACTAGGGTCTGAATCTCATTTAAGCAACGTGGGGAACAAAGTTGAGTCAAAGTCGATGGGAGCAATACTTTCGAGCAAGGATGAAAATAGCGGTTGCGGCGGGCGTAGCGGCCCGCCGCCAAAACGCTACGAAGCGGGGGATACGTAGCGTAGCGGGGATACGTAGCGGCGTAGCGGTGCGATTTGAAATAATCGCCCAAAAAATCTAAAAAAATTCTAGAAAGTCCAGAAAATTGTAAAATGAAAGAATATGTGGTTCTTTTGCAAAAGTAAGTAAGAAAAGTGGGTGTAGCGGTGCCCTCAATATATGAAGTCCTGTATCGCTGAATAAATAGAAAATAGTAGTAATTATTAGTTTTTTTACATGTATTCATGTTTCTTAGTCAGACTAACTTAGAAAGTAATGGAAAGCTCATAAAAAAAAAAACTAGAACATAAAATAAAGGCATAAGACTTAAGAGTTAGGTCATTACTCATTAATGAACATTGAACAATTAAATATCAATACTTCAATATTCTAGGTTCAAACTCAATCAAGTGAATGAACTATGAAGTGATCAATAATCAACATTCAACACCAATTTAGAAATGACAGAGTAGAGAGTTAGTGAAGGAAATAGGAATACCTTAGTCACCAGCACAATGAGGGTTCTTTATAAAACAATTTAATTAAGACCAGTTTGAAATCTAGTAGTAATAGGTAACTATATCTTTACTACTATACAATTTCAAATATAATTAAACAGGTTTAATATCTTATCTAGCAAGTTATGATAATAATAGACATCCAAGCACAAAAAGGGAAAGACAACCAGCAAAAGAGTCTTAGCTATCATGGTCAAGTATGATCCTTTTATTTTCTTGATTGCCACTTTTTCAAAAACATGCGCTTCGCAGAGGGGGTCTGGGGGATTCCCTTGCGGTACGTGGCGGCTTTGTAGCGGCCGCCACACTTTGTAGCGGCCGCTACGGGCCGCCACGGATGCGACGGCCGATATTTCGGCCGTGGCGTGGCGGTATCCCCCGCCACGGCCGATATATCGGCCGCCACGCTACGTGGCGGCCGCTATTTCAATCCATGGTTTCGAGAGTCAAGTGTTGTGGATTGAACACATGTTTCTTTGGGAGTTTCCATGAAGTTCAGATCGGAGGGCAAAAGGAACAGGCTACCCTAGTAATCCTATGGCTTGAATATAACGTGTCTAATAAATGCCGACATTTGTGACAATATTTATCAAAGTTTTAAAATATTGGGAAAATTAGAAAAAAGTTTGAGAAAAACTGAAACAAAGGTAAAATGAAAAAAATACTGAAACAAAGGTAAAATGAAAAAAATACTAACATTATTTGTTGACCGTTCCTCAGCTTGATAGGGATAGATATAGTGAGTATGTGAGTTCAAGTCCCTTCTAAAGTAACACACGTACAAAAAATATATTCAAGGTAGATCATTCTTTCTTTTTTTTTTGTTGTTGTTTTGGTGCGCACCCCCACATGTACAACAGTATTTTCTAAAAAGAATTTATATTATTCTCTTCTTTTTAGAATTTAAAAGGTAACTTATTCCCCGACGAAGGTCAGTGATTATTGATGACTAGAGGCAATGGGCCATTTCTCATGTTCCTCATGCCAGACATGATCATCTTGGCAAGATAATGGTAGGAGGTTAAGGGGATCTAAGGTGAGTTGTATGTATCCAAAATCCCCTGGCTATGCATCAGAAGTGGGCCTTTTCTATTCAAGGATCCACCTAATTTGGAAGGTGGGTCCCACTTCCAGGCCTAAAAACCATGGTCCACTTGATTCCCAGGTCATCAGATAATCTATTATGATTAAATTGAAAGGTCGCATACATTATGGTGACATAGACAGCAGTAAGTAAGTCTCTTGAGAAAAAAAAAGTAGAAGAAAAATGCCTTCTCTGGAATAAGGAATTCTATGGATTTTAGATATCTTCCAACGTCCCCTTTTCAAATATGTAATTTCTAACAAAGAATTTCAAAATTCTCTGGACATTAATTTCTTGATTTCCAGAAAAGAAATAGACCCTAATTACTCTCTGTGATTTAAAAGTTGGGAGTGACCGCTAATTCATTTTGCTTGAAATGTCTCAAACTGACCTAGGATTGACTTAAAAAAAAAGAAGGCCCAGTTGCAGATGATTGAGACTTCCATTTATAAAAGTGGGCCATTGGTCCTAACACACCCTCCAACAGTCAGATTTTACTTGAAGTGGGACACTAGAGCAGATTTATGGAACCATAACTTACATGAGTTCTGTCCCTGTATGAAAGTGTTTTCATTTCTCAAACATGTAAAAAAACCCCATGGTCGCCGGCGACCATGGAAATCCAGGTCGCCCGATTTCCGCCGAAAGACCATTTTTTCGGTCTCTTTTCGCATTTTGAGATTTTCGGGCACTGTGGTTTTCCAAAATTCTGACTTTTGAGGCACCAAACCCGTCGATCTTCGTAAAAATCACGGATCCGTCTTCGAGAGCATCAAATCATTATTGATCGCTTCGAAATCACCAACCGACCGACCAAGAAAGCACACTTTCTGCCCAATCGATCGAGGAATCGACAGGATAGGTGGCACCGACCCACTGGTAGCAATTAATGTCTGAAGTTGCATGGTTATCCGACATCGATCAGCATGAAGATCCATCGGTGATTATCGCAAGAAGAATTTCAAAAGACGCGGCACGGCCCGCGACTCTTCAATTGCCATGACGACCACTTAATGCGGTTAATTGACCCATTTTATGGCAACTTAATGCAGTCATTAACTCATTATTTCGGACGGCCCAATCAGAAGCGAGGAAAAAAGAGTTACAAGCCAAAGCAATCATGGCATTAAAACCGTGAAACTCCTTCCATCATGGAGATTAAAGGCAATTAAAAGCCCTTAATTCTCTACCGGCCAATCAGAAGCCAAAGAAAAGGAGTTATAAATAAATGAATTAAAACTTATAACTACTCCCATTATGTGGCTTTAATTCATTAAAAGCCAATAATCCTCCTAAATGGCTACCAAAGGCCTATAAAAGGAGAGTGATCCAAGAAGAAATAGTCCAGAAAAATCCAAGCACGGGTCCAGAAAAATCGATCCAGAGAATCAAAGAAGAAAATCCATCAGGAAATCTCACAGAAAAGAGAAAACTCTGCCGAAGTCCTGCATCGACCACCGCAACAAGATGACAAAAGTCCCTAGGGGGGCACCCCCAAGGCCTTCTCCTTCTGTCTACATGGCTTAGACGGGATTTTTCAGCCCGTCTACTTAGTTTTTTATTGGACATAGGACCTCCTCTTGGTCTTTGTCCTCTAAAAATCTGAGGTTAAGCCGAGCCAAGCGAATCAAGAGCATCCTCTCTTCTCATCTGCATGGATGATGGTAGTTCCTATTTTTCTAAAGAGACATAAAAAAAATCAATCTAAACGAGTCTCCACAATCTCCTGAGAAGTTAGATCCTCTTTTTCTTGCTTTTCATTGTAGTTTGTATTTTTCTAAAGAGACATAAAAAAATCACAACTCTTGTCTTTCATTATTGATAAGAATTGTAAATTGGTTATAAATGCCAAAAACCGCATTTTATGGCAAAAAAAAAAAACTGCATTTTATTGCAAATATCGCCTTTCACGACAAAACAAATGAAATCACCTTTCACGGCATTCAAAACAAAACCATGTCTCTTTTCTTAAATATATGTGCAATGAAAACTAGAAAAAAGTTGATTTCCTTTTCTACTTGCGAAAGTGAGTCTCCGGATCACCACTTGCAATTCTAAGTAGAATAAAAATTCTGGCACACCCACACAAAAAAAGTTTATGATCGCTTTGCCTCCGGCTGCGAAAGGGTTGGACCAAATGGACTCTCATGTCCGCCGACCTTGGTAGCGCTGAGCGCGAAAGCGGGTCCATCATTTAGACATTGATTGCTACTAGTGGGCCGGTGCCACCTGTCATGTTGATTTCTAGATCGATCGGGCAGAAAGTGTGTTTTCTTGGTCGGCCGATAGGTGATATCGAAGCGATCAATGATGATTTGATGCTCTTGACGACGGACCCGTGATGTTGACAAAGATCGACGAATTTTGTGCCTCAAAAGTCAAAATCTTAGAAAACCACAGGTGTCGGATATCTCGAAACGTGAAAATGGACAAAAAAAAATGGCCATTCGGCGAAAACTCGGCAACTCGGATTTCCAGGGTCGCCTGCGACCCTGGGCCATGGTTGCCGTGACCATGGGGGATTTTTCTCCTTTTGGTCACCGATTTTTGGGCGTCTTTCTGGTTTTTTTGTTGCTTTTTTCTTTGGTATTTTTCCTCACATTTTTGTACATATTTTGGCCTGATTTCCCTGCAGAAAACTTGATGAGAAGCCTTGCGTATTAGAGTGCAAAGTTTCTGATTTTCTGGGAAAGCCGAAGACTTTGTCGCGTAGAGTTGTCGATTTGCAGTCTGAAGCAAAAATTGGGCCAAACGATGTCGGGATGACCTGAAATTTGAGGTGAAGCCTCTTGATCAATAAATGAGAATAACCATAGGCTTTTGTTTTAGTTTTGAAGTCGTGTAGGGTCCTGTTGCCAGTAGACCTGATGGTATCGCGATGAAGATGTCGTGCTTTGATGTACAGTCGACTGATGTCCAATTGACTTGAATTTTATAAGGAGCCTATTGGAGTCATTTTGAGATGATCCATTAGCTCCGATTTGGAAACCATGGTCCCGTGGAGCTTCGTCGAGAGGCCTGATTGGGCTTCCAAGAGTCAAAGTCTGGTTAAATGTTGTCGAAATGATCTGAAACTTGACATGTAGCCCTTTACAGGCATTTTGAAGTCACCATTGTGCTCTGTTTGATGAGTGGTGGCTTCAGTGGTTCTCGCCGCCGAGAGACTTAATTTTGCTGCTCGAGGGTTAATGTAGGATCAAACGTTGTCGGTTTGACCTGAAACTTGACGTGGAGCCTTTTGGAGGTATTTTCAGACCATCTACAAGCTCTTATCGAAGATTTGATGTCTTCGACATTGTCGCCACCGGGAGCTCCTGTTCAGCTACTGGAAGAGTGAAGTATGCCAAATAATGTTGAAATGGCCCAAAAATTTATGTGTACTTTTCTTTTGGTCGTTTTGAAGGATCTTGCAATTTTTGTTTGATTCTGACAAGATTTGATTTTTGAAGTAACATTGTCTGTTTGTGGTAGGCTGCGGCTTCATGTAACTTCTTGATGTTGAAGAGGCAAAGTGACATTTTTGGTGTCGACATCCATCAATGACTTGCCCTATGATGTTATCTCTGAAACTCTAAAGAAAACTCTAACTCCCACTATTGATACCTACAATCCTTTCTCCATACTGGACAACTGCTCTTTTGCAGATCCGACTCTCAACCCCAGCTTTTATGGCCGCAATCTTCAGACCAACTCTAAAGGTAACTCCACAGAACCTCCACCTGGCTTTGAGCATCCACAAGGTACCTTAGACATAATGGCACCACCTGAAGTTGATCAACCATTTGCCTCTTTAACCATTCCAAAGCAGATTCCTAATGATAAGCAACCCGGCAACTCAGCAATTGCTGATCCTCATCACATTCATTAAGCTTCTTCTAACTCCCAACAAGCGAAGGAAGGAGGGTAAACCACTTATGGCTCTTTTAAATACCACCAATCTGGCAAGGGGAGGAAAATTCACTTGGCTTCGGCCATTGGCCGGATCACAAGGACGTCAAGAAGCAAGATCGCCTCTTCCAACTTATCTCCATGTTAAAGGTCCTATACTAAAACTGTACTGGAATTGCCAACCTTCCTACCTAAAGAGTGTTGGAAATAGGGTGGGCCTCTAGGATATGTTTCAAAACTTTTGACCCACTTGACGCAGGGATCAACTATCCACAAGGCTATAAAACCCAATCCAAGATCTATGTCCTCAATCTCAGTCATTATGATCAGTAAATACAATCTATCTAGAAGATAGAAACAGCAACTAACAAGCATCCATAATAATCTACAACATGCAAGGAAGTGGATTATACCTTTGGAGCTCGGTTGTGCTCTAATGGAGGAGTTGCGTCTTTCTTTGATGATGAAATGCTTTCACTAATCAAATAGGGATCTCCAAGACCTCTTGATCTTCCACGCTATGACCCGTATCAGATTCTCCTTTTCTCAAGAAGATGGTGGGATCTCCAAGAGAAAACTACTAGGAACTCTAGGGAGGAACTAGAAAGAGAACTAGAAGAGGGAAGAGGAGAAGAGCTTGTGCAACACTTGCACTAAGGGGGCTTGGGCGTGAATCCCTAGGTGGATTTATGCATGAGACGTCCAAGGCCCTCTTCTCCTCTTATTTATAGCTTTTGCAAGCCCAACTTACTAATTTCCATTAGAAGTCTTACTTCCAAGAATTAGTAACTATCTCTTCTTAATTAAAATAGAAGTCTTACTTCCATTAATTAATTAGTAACTTACCATATCATAATTAGAAGTCTCACTTCAAATATGATTAGTAACTTTCCAATTCCTTTCTAATTAAAATAGAAGTCTCACTTCTACTAAAATTAGTAAGTCTACTATTACCACTATTAGAAGTCTCACTTCAAATAAAACTAGTAACTTTCCTTTTAGAGTTCAACTAGAATTAGATACTTTCTAATAATTGGGCTAGCGTGGGGACCACTAGGGATTCCTTAGAAAGCTGGCTCCAACTGGGACACGCGACCCCACATCTCATGTGTAATCCGGGCCCACAGTTAATTGAAAATAACTCCACTATATAAATGCAATTGAACTCCAGTCTTAGGAATATTACATAGAAGACCCTAAACTTCCACATTACCACAAGTAGACCCCTCTATCAATATCCATGGATCAATTGGACATGTCTTCCAAACTAGATCCATATCTTATTATCCTTGAGCCCCAATTAATTATAATGATCAATAGGTACCTTTCCAATTAACTCTTAATCGGAATGGGTGCGCACTTACCAATGATAAATCCATTAATTGGCACAAGGGGATATTAGAGATAGATTCCATCTTGACCATTGAATGTTCCCACAGCTGTACTACCATGTACCCAAATCACCGAGGTGTTGACCTACAGTTGGCCTCACTCATTGGTGACTCAAAGCAAATGAATAGATAGAAACTTGAGTTCATTAATGTCTCAGGATTGAGAGCCTATTGCTAGGGAATTATGAGAGCATACCTTAAAATAAAGACAGTGTTTATAAGGTGCTTCTCATGGTCCTTCAATACATCAAATGTACCAGCACTATGATCCAGAATCTTCCATTCTGATGATCGAGCCAAATCACACTATCTCATAGTGATCAAAGTGCTGCAACCTTGTCAGTATGAGATGTCCAGTCTCATCACTGGTTGTGAAGATATTTAAGTATAAGATTTATCACACATGTCTCCCGTATGTGGATCTCATCCATACACATGTGTTACATCTAATATACTTGTGGACCCCAGTTCATCTCATGAACCATCATGTCATTCGTATTGGTTATGTGCAAGTATATAATAAATCACCATTCATCTCATGAAAGGAAAGCATGAATATATGAATAAATAAAGAATTTAATTAATTTATTATATCATCTACTGGATTGAGTCCATAAAACTAACAAAGAGTGCTTGTAAATCTGGTCCACAAACGCTACCCAGACTTGATCTTTATTTCTGAACCGTTGTCCTCCTTCTCCTCCACCCAATCCCTTGGACTGAGCAACTTCGGTTTTGACCCCTTCCACTCTAATGCTCCTTACATGGTCAGCACAAACCTTTGGTACATCTCCATATCATCCCACCATTTACAACCTTTGGCTTTAACTTGTCCTCCCAGCACCTTACTATGCTTCTCTCAAATCCAATCTCAGGCCTATCAACTCTCATCACATGTGTTTATGGCTCTAACTACCTAACTCATAGGAAAGGCCTATGGAAAGTGCTTATCAATACCTCCTAAACCACCTTACCCTGGTGCATCCTTCGAGACTTCAATGCAATCCTCGATCATGAAGGGAAGCTCAGCCTTTGACGGTCCATCCCCTCCTCTCTCTGACATTTCCAATCGGCAGTTATATAGGCAGGCCTTTTGGACATCCACTACTCATGCAACAAATTCACCTAGCCCAATAATAGGCAGGGTCTTTCCTATGTAGCTGGAAGGCTAGGCCTAGCCTTAGTCAACTCCCAATGGCTGGCCAACTACTCAGATCCTACTATCCATCACCTTGCTAGGATATCGTCAGACCATATATAGTCCAATCTTCATGGATCATAAAAACCCAACCCCTGCCCCCAATGCCCCCTTCAAGCTTGAAAATAAATGGCTTCTTAACTCCTCCTTTCCAGAAGTCGTTAAATCTAGCTGGGAAACTACTATAGATGGAAGCCCTCAACTCATTCTTGCCCAAAAGCTGAAAGCTCTGAAGCAGGATCTAAAAAAATGGAATAAGATCACCTATGGCCAAATTCATCAAAAAAAGCAGCTAAGGCCGATGTCCTATGTTGCCAGTAGAGTCTTGACTTATCTCCTTTGAATTCATTTCGAGAAGTCCTTCTGTCAGCAAAATTAGCTTTCCATGAAGCTCTCAAAGCCCAGGAGATCCATTGGAAACAGAGATCTAGAATCTCTTGGCTGAAAGAGGGTGACCAAAACACCAAGTTCTTTCATCAATCAGCTACGGCTTGGAGTTCTTTTAACAAGATCAACCACATCTCAATCGATGGCAACAAGACAGATGATCCATCAATTATCCAAGCACAAGCAGTGGAGTTCTTCTCTAACCTCTTCAAACCTCATGATGGTCATCTTAGTTCCATTCCGTTCCAGATCGATAGCCCAAAGGTATCGGATTCTATCAACTCCTTCCTTGTTTCAATGCCTTCCGACTCTAAAATTAAAGCTGCAGTCTTTGCTCTAAAGTGGAACAGTTCTCCTGGCCTTGATGGCTTCAATGGTGCCTTTTATACATTAGCTTGGAGTATCATAGGCCAAACTGTTAACCAGGTTGTGTAACATTTTTTTCAAACCAAAAGAATTCACAAAGCTTCTAATGCTTTGTTCTTAGCCCTCATTCCTAAATCTAAATCCCCGAAAACTTTTGATGATTTCAAACCTATTAGTTTGCTGAACTTCTCTTATAAAATCATCTCTAAAATCCTCACTTCTAGGCTCACCACAATTTTAACAAAACTAATCTCTCCTCATCAGGCGGCCTTTATTAAAGGTCGGTCCATTCAACATCAATCGGCCCTGGCTTTTGAGCTCTTCCAGAAGCTTAGCTCTAAATTCAACAAATGTTCTCTTTGCCTCAAGTTAGACATCTCTAAAGCTTTTGATAAATTGAACTGATATTTTATTTTCTCAGCTCTTAAGTTCTTCCATTTCTCTGAAACTTGGATCTCCTTGATCAAAGAGTGCATCTGTACAACCAAATGTTACGTCCTTCTCAACCGCTCTCCTCAAGGCTTCTTTAGCTCCTCTTGAGGCCTCAGACAAGGCGACCCCTTATCTCCCTACCTCTTCATCATTGCAGAAGAAATATTGAGCCTCCACCTTCATAACCTCCAAACACAAGGGATCTTTCACCCTCTCTCTACCGTTCCCTCCCCCCCTTGCCACCTGTTATATGCTGACGATATACTCATCTTTTTGAAAGGGGCCTACTCTAGTGTCATAGAATTGCAAGACCTCCTTGAAATCTACCAATCTTCATCAGGGCAGCTGTTAAATCTTCAAAAGAGCCAACTTCACATTGACAAGTGTGGTCAAAGAAGAAAGGGTAGGATTTGCTCTATCTAGGAATCCAAGAGTCTCTGGCTCAGCTAATACACTTGGGCATCCCAACTGTCTTTGACTCTCCAAAAAGATCACATTTCCTCCTTCTCCTTTGCTGGTCGCCTCATTCTTATCAAGCATGTGCTATCTGGCATCCCCTTACACATAACTGCTATTCTGCCCCTTTCGGTCTCCATCTGCAATGCACCTGAGAGGTTGATGAGGCACTTCTTATGGTCTAGTAATGCATCGTTCTCCAAGACTGACTACGTTAATTGGGTACAAGTAACTCTTCCTAAGGATGAAGGTGGCCTTGGCATTAGAAGACTCTCAGAAGTTAATGATGCTTCCTTCATCAAACTTGGTTGGCAGGCTTCGATGGAAAATTCTATGTGGTCTCGTTGGTTCAAGAACCGTTAGTTTAAGCAAGACTCTGTCTGGAGCCCCTCTAACACCATCTATGGCTTTTGTTTTTGGAAGAGAATATGCCATCTAGCACACTACATCCACCAAGGCAGCACTTGCACCTTTAAGAATGGCCAAGACATCAATATCTGCCGTGACTCATGGAGTGAAGACAGAACTTTCTCAGCCAGATCTCCTCACTTGCAGTTTCCAATGGATCAACGCTTATCTTATTTCTTCCATTCAGGCACATGGTACATCCCTTCCAATCTACCCTTAGAAGTTCGGAACCAGCTCTCAGCTGCCACCTCTAACCTCTTGTTACACCACACCCCGAGTTAATCCAGATTAACTCTAATTAATCATGATTATCGTTGATTAAGATGTGATTAATTAATTATATGAGATTATTGATCAATGTGACTTACATTAGTCTTAAATGACTAAATTAAGCCTAATGAAATGATTTGGAAGACATGAACTTGATTTTTTGACCCCAATTAGTGAAATTGAGGACTTTTTCGTAACTATAGATTTATGTGTAAATAGTCAAATTGGGTGGAAATTTATACCAACATGTGTGTCTTAATGAGGACATCAAATGTCATAATGCACTTAACTTCATTTGACTTAAGATAAATCAAAGAAGTCTTAGATTGACCTTAAGTGTAATTTCAATTTGTGTCTGGGGGTAAGTTGTAAAATTGAAACCAAGTGTCATGTATTCAGTACATGCACTACAAATGATCCCCAGATGTCCCACGTTGTATCTCAGCCCATTTGCATGTGAGATTTGCTGAGGCTGGTTCTTCTTTATTTTCTTCTTTCTTTGTTTCTTTACCTCCTTGTTTCATCATAAGAAAGGGTATGGCAAGTGGGTTTTAAGTTCTTCTCCCTGTTCATTGAGCAAGTGATTCACAAAGAGGAAAATGGGTGCTGTCATCTTCTTCCTCTCTTTGTTTGAGTTTTCTAGAAGATTGGCAATAGGAGAGCTTGGGGTTTCCTTGGTAGAGCATTTCGATTCCATTGGGGGAAATTGGCATCCCAAACCTCAAATGATCAAGAAGGGGTTTTTGTATTGAACTCAAGGAGAGGCAAGTATAAACCAGTATATATGATTATATGCTCTTGCATGTTAGTTTCTTTTAGATTCTTCATGACTTTGAGTCCTTGTTATGTTGGATTGAATGGATGGATTGATGAATTGGTTTCTCTTCTTTGAATGATGTAATAGTGTGTTAAATTCATTTTTAATGGAATAGAAGTGATATATGTGTTTAAATGGTGTATGGAGAAGGGAACAAGAGGTTCCAAAAGATTTTGTACATGTTCAAATGAAGTTGGACAGAACATAATTCGTGTCTGAATTCTGCAGTTCGGGGCGCATTCGGTCAGCCGACGATGTCGGTTAGCCGAGGGCTAACCGACGAGCTGACCGATAGTGTAAAATGCATGGAAAAGTATGTCTCTGGTTTTCAAACGAGACCTGACCGAACCAGTTCGGTCAGCCGACAATCATCGGTCAACCGACATGTGAACCAACGTTGTAAAATAAACAGGACAAGTCGTCTCTGGTTTTCGAACCGTCAATCTGAACAACATACGTCGGTCAGCCAAAAGCACAATTCGGTCGACCGACAGGTCCACCGACGAGTGAACCGACAGTTAACTAAAATGATGTATTTTCAGACTTTAGGTATGAAATTCAAGATTTAAAGCCTATTGATTTATTCAAGGCTGTTTGTAACGATCATACCTCCATAGGTGTTAATTAAGGGGATTTTAACGTACAACCGTTTATATGAACTGTAATGTCTATCGAGTATAACACATGTACATTAAATCACTGAGAATTACACCCATTGGGTTGGTAATTAATTAAATCGTTAATGAAACTATAACGATTGAATTGTAACCGTTCATTAGATGTAAACGAAATTAATGATATGAATTGCACATGAGTTGGCACTTTATACATAATGATTTCTACAAGCTCATGGAGCTGAACTGATACTGTCTGCAGCAGTTTATTTGAGGAGTGTTCCGAAACTCCGTGGTGATGTCAGTAGTTCCTGGCCCGGACACTGATAAATCCCACATATTATTCTTCCGTAAGGAAGATGGTAATTTCTCCTTGTTTATGGAGATGGTAATCCTTCCTTTTAAGGAAGATGGTACTCGACTGGAAATATTATGATAGTTGCCAATGCCAATGTTTTATAATACTCCTACTGAATATGTTTACTGACTACTTACTATTAAACAAACTGTCTTCATAAGTAGTATGTATGATTATAAACACTGTTTATACTTTGCTGAATTGTTGAATTCACAAGTGTTATGATGACACATATGTGTTTTGAATTTTGTTGTGAATTCTGTAAATGGATATGGATATGAAAACTTTTGTATATGTTCATACTGTGATCCTTGCATTGTTTTATATATGCAAGTGATAATCAGGA
This sequence comes from Litsea cubeba, assembly GCA_012931725.1. Taxonomy (NCBI): domain Eukaryota; kingdom Viridiplantae; phylum Streptophyta; class Magnoliopsida; order Laurales; family Lauraceae; genus Litsea; species Litsea cubeba. Next base: position 102,502,986 of record CM022946.1, read on the forward strand.
TCATGTTGTAAATAAATTTTGAAATCAATGTAAATATTGGTTATGTTCCGCATTATGTGTAATCTGTCATCCCTTGTGAGTTTTATGTGTTAAAATTCACGGGAGTAAATATGTTTTCGACTCCGGTTAACTCGAATTGATTAAATTCCGGGTTCGGGTCGTAACACCTCTCTCCAAACCAAACTGACAGAGGCACTCTTAGCTAGAAGGAGTCTCCAGATGGCCAGCTATCCTTGAAAGCAGCATGGAATACCATCAGGTCCAGAGATCGCAAGTTGGATTGGCCTAGCTTGATTTGGAACGGAATCTCCCTCCACAAAATCAGCTGCTTTGGGTGGGGTTTGATGTTTGACAGAACTCCAACTGAAATTTGCCTGAAGCATCTGTGTTTTTCCTTAGCCTCCAGATGCAACATCTGTTGCCAAGAGGAAGACTCTGTTGCTCATCTATTCTTCTCCTGCGCACAAGCCCAATCTCTATGGCTATGGCTATTTCAATGTGCGAGTACTCAGCCTCCTATCCTTCTCTCTGCTTCTTCAATTTGGAAATCTCTATCTAGAGGAAGCGACTCAGCTGGTATAAAGTATATGGCGGCCATCTTCGTCAATGTAATCTATGTTCCGTAGAAGGCCAGGAATGAAGCCACTTTAATTTGATGCGCACATGGTCCCACTCCGTCAAACTCATTCTCAACTGCAAGATACTCTCTTGTTCTCCTTGAAGAAGATCTCAAAACCTTTTTGCAGCCAACAGCTCAGGTCCATCTTTTTTTTTTTTTTTTGAGATTTCCAGAAGCTCCAACCCATAATGATCAATAGTTCATTCTTGTTTCCATTTTTTGATTAATCTGTATTGTTTCAGCAGTGGGGGCCCCCTGAGCCTTTGTATTTGTAGGTGCAGAAAATAATGACCCACAATAAGTGGGGAGCCTTAGAGGACTTATCCAATAATGGTGATGACTGGGAACCGTCCGAAAGCCTGAAAGAGAAGAACGCACGGTCAGAGGACCCTGGCCTGGGCGGCGCAAGGCTCTCCGATGCCAAAGTCAGTGAAGGAACTGGAATAATGGAAGGAGAGGAAGAAAAGAGGCAGAGTAACAGCTCTATGAGCTGGATTGTGCGTACCTTGCATGTGAAATGCAGTCCCTTTTATAGACGATTTAGAAGATATCTTGGACGATATCTAGGCATGGGTCTCATGATTCGACTGGGAAGTCATGATCAGCCCACGATGCAATTAATGCGGTCCAATCCAGCCCACTCTGCATTAAATGCGCGTCGGATCAGCCCACGTCGCATTTAATGCGCGTCTTGTTGGGCCAGATCGTGTTGGACGCCTTTGGCGGTAGGGGTACCATCGGATCCGCCCTCGGGCCCTGCCCTGATGTGGCCTCAGCCGCTGGATGCCGCCATGTCTGTGATCTGGCGAAGATTGTGAGCAGCTGGATGTCGCATCTGTCTTGCTAGCTCGCGCCCCTACTCCTCCACGTGCTTGATGACGTGGAGGGGGGCGAGGGGCGCAAGCGGAGGTTCTTCCTTTCTTCGGCTTCCGTCCCGGCTCTTTCAGCCGAGGTGGAGCTCTCTGCCGAGATGGACACATGAGGTGGCCGAGCTCGGCGCCAGCGGTCCGAAACTGCTTGACTTCGGCCGGACCTCCTGTCCTGGCAGCCGGGGTGAGCCTGGTGCCACGTGGATGGCATGCGGTTGGCACGTGAGAGTGTTCAGACTCATCTGATGGCTGTGATTAGCGTAATCCTGTGGCTCTGGAAATCTCCCCACACACTATTTATTCTCTCTTTTGTTCTCTTCAATACAAATTACCGCCTTTAAAGTTTAAAGCAAAAAAAGTACACACAACAAATAAGAATTATATCGTTTGCAATCATGAAATATTGAAGGCGTTTTTGTGCCACCGGGGAACCTCATCATCGTACGTATGTCTTAAAACAATGTTTAGGCGTTACCCAAACATCGGCCATACATGCCGAGATCCAAGCCGTTCATCCGTCAACCAAAGAAATCTTTGTAATGGCGGCAAATGAACCCTCAAGCAAAAAGGTGCACCAACTTATTAATGTTCCACATTCAATGGCCACAAGGGCTTTCAATGTTGTTTAGGACCCTCTCAGTGCCACGCTTGAGATACAATGCATCTGGAGTGGGGCCAACACAAATGTATCCGTACTACCAGGGACAGGAATAAACAAAAGTAGTTCCATTTCCCTAATCCCTTCCCTGAATGTGACACCAACCTTTGACCATATTTTTGGAGCTATGTGACCCACATTCAAGTGCCCTTATTAAATGGAATGCAAGGGTCCAACCAATATAAGTCATGGGTGTTATGAAAAGGGCCTCACACGTTGCATAGCCCAACCCCATGTCAGCTAAAATTATTAGGGAGAAAAAGAAGAGTGTGTAACTGTTCAGGGGGACTTATAAATGTTCTTATCCTCAGGCTCAGCTGATTTTGTTGGACTACTCATGTGAATGGCATCTGTACTAAATGATAATCATGAAGTCAGTAGATATACTAAAATAAGCTGCAATGAGCAGTGAGGTGGTAGGGTTAGCTTTATCCGCAAGAGACTAGAGTTGACTGTACCATGTTTTCCTCCTTTTCACCACCTGTTGCCTCTGTAATTTACTTGATAGTATTAGGAAGATTAGCAAATACTTTAACGCTCCACGTTTCTCATAGGGTTCATTTGGTAGGTCTCTATCATATTGGAATATGTAATTGAAATAGATCTATTTAAAAGAAGCTATTTCAATTAGACTTTCTTTTTTTTTAAATAAGCTATTTTTTATTTAATTTAATTAGAAAAACAAACTTTTTATATGGTAAAACTTACATGAGCAAAGTAGTACAATCAAAATTTTCATTTGGTCCGTTTGACAATTTACTAGATTAATAAAAGTAATGTAAAGTCTCCATTTTTTAGATAAGAGGGTCACATCAAAATAGTGGCGGACCCAGGATTTTCGTTTGAGGGGTGCGAAACGATGGCAATTGAAAAAGTCTAAATTTTTATTTTGTGATACTTTCTTCACATTAATAATGACAAAAGATAAAATGTATTGCATTTAAATGATTAAAAATATTTAAGTATATCAACTAGCATTTCTCATCAAAAGTCATATCTCAACTATACAATAAAGCTTTTACAATTGATCATGTTTGTAATATACCGCCACTTTTTCTTTTCTTTTTTTGAAGAGTAAGTTAGTTCTTCAATTTCTCAAAAATAAATTAAAAAAAATGGAAGTCTATAATCAATGTGAGAATAGGATCTTCCATCATAATCATCTGAATCCACCCTATATTTCGAAAAAAAAAATTTATTCCTAATTTCCCCTAAAACAAATCCAACATTTTTTTTTTCTTCAATGGTTCAAAAGACCAATCCAATATTAGTGCAAGATACATATCAATTCCAGATTTGCATTGCGTTCCTAATTTTCAGTCAAACCCTCCTTAACCCCGAGTTGTACTTGTAACAAACTGGTTAAGTACATTTTCAAGACAAAATGGATTATATTAGGAACCTCCACTATATGTCTACGAGACTACGTCTGCTGTACATAAGTGAACTATCACTTAGATATGTGTACATAAGTGCACCTTGTAAAAGGTTATGGTGCTCTCCTGCTGCCTTAGATTCAAGTTCAAGGTCCTTTTAACCACTCTGAGACCATTTTCATCTATAACAATATCGATACCCGATGCATTCTCTTTTCTATTCTCCTTCACCATCATTTCCCTCTCAAGCATCTCTTTCTCTCTATAATTATCTTTGTGTTGGTGTTTGTTTTGCTTTTAACTGTTCTTTGCTACTTAATCCCCTCACATCCTTCTTTAAATGCAGGTTTGGCTTCCACTAATATTCTCTTTAATTCTTTTTTTCTGTCTCTGACACCTGTGTTTTACTAGCATATGTGTCATTGTGAGAGAAGGTAATAAGCATGTATGTCGTCGAGAAAGACCCCCATTTCCTCTCTGGGTCTTTCAGATCTTGCACAGAGGAGAAAACGGAGTGATGGATTTTGATCCTAAAGTGAGTGATCAGAAGAGTCCATCACTTTTTGGGCAAAATTGCTCCACCTTGACTTTGGTCTAGGTTCATTACTAATTATATTCAGAGACAGATTAATATTGGGCCATTTGTTGTATGGTTGATGCATAGCCAACAATTTAATTCAGGAAAATAGAAGTATCAAATAGATTTCTTTAACTAAATTTCTGCTAGAGTCAATGTTTCTTAGCAGCATTATAACATACACTTGATATGCATCTATAAATCCCATATCACATACACATACATCATAAATACACCAACAAATTGCAATCAATCAAACAATACAAAAATGAAATTCACACGAATAGAGATATGGGTGTTTACAGAGACCCAGAGATTTGTATGAGTATCAACCAAATGAAACCGAAATCTGAAATCAGTGCCTTAAATTAAAACTTTAAATACTCAAATGAAAACCCAAATATGAAATTACATCAATCTTCTCCCACTCATTACATAAATGAAAACTAAAATTGTCGCGACCCCGGACCGGGTTAGGGGACCAAATCCGGGATCCGACGGGTGATGCCACGCCACGTGCATCTCTTTGGTTGGCTAATCCGCACACGGACTTAAGAAAATATTTTTATCCGTGCACGTGATTTCCCACAGGTTCCGCGGTCAGGAATACACATCCAAACCATTCACATATAATCATGTCAAGTACACTTTTGAAATTGCGGAAGCGTGTAGTAAATCATGTAAGCACCATCCCATTTCACAACAAGACTGATTTATATTTAATATGACAAGATATCAGAATGAGCAATGATCATTAGCATATTTCCCCAAAGAATAAAGTTAGAGTTTATACAAAAGACCAGTTTGTTAATTGCCCCAAAATTTAAAGGCCAACAAAGGCAGTACAACCAATAAGTAAACCCAAAAGGTGTTAATCAGAAAGTTCCCAAAAAGGTGACGAATCTCTAAGCCTGGATGGATGTCTACATGACATCATCAGCTTGCCACTCAACTAGCTGCTGCGGTTCACCAACCGCCTCCTCAGGTTCCTCCGCAAAGGTAACGGGTTCGGGACCTGGGTAACAAAATAAATGGATCAGACACGACGGTCTGGTAGGTGGGTGAAAAGATATAACAATTATTTAAAACAATGATACCTTTGGAAAAACATTGAAACATGTACAAATAATGAGTCGCATAAAAGAAGATACCTCATTTGTAAAAGATACATATGCAATAAAACATATAAGGGTATCAATGAATCGGGAAACTGTCAAGATGGCAACCACACAAAAGCTAGATCCTCTCACACTAAAGTGATGAGAGCACATACCGTACGGGACACTAACCTCAGTCACACAAGGTGATGAGAGTCAATGTAAAATTATTATAATATACATATATATATACTATGCGGGACCACGGTAGCGAACCGGGTAAAAACATCTGCGGGATTCAGACTGCAGCTGACTATACGGGAGGGGAATGATCTCCAGGTCGGTGGATCAAACCAACGAGGTCGTCCAAGCTTAGTGGTGCCGACTCATAGGTCAAATGCGGGAAATTAAAACAAGTAAATACATATAATGGAACGGGGTACCCGTAGGCACAAAAGCATATTCACATCGGGATGAGCTTATACGGGTTAGCAAAGGCCAAGCACATTTTCCAATACTTTCGGGACAAGTCTGGTTATAAAACATGAGGTTTCATTTGTACAAATGAAATCCGGATTTAAATAAGTATAATCATTCATCAATACCTCGGGACCAAATCGTTAAACATATATACTTTGAAATCTCATGTCGATCATGCGTTTAGGTGGTACCCGATATTTAAATGACATTAAAGATATCAATGTGTATACTTCGACTGAGAAGGGTCCACAAGTGATTGGAATAGAAATCCCTTTTTCATTCTCTTCATTTCCAAAGACCTAGGCAAATTCGGTTACCTGGCGGTTGGCCCGCGGCTAGCCGCCTGCTGACCGTGAGGCTGACCGTGGATTCACCTGGTGGATTGCAGCTCTCGGGATTTGTAACCGCGCAATTGCAGTTGTCTGGCGGTTAGCAACCGAGGAGCTCGGCGGTTAGCCGCTAGATGACCGCAAGGGTGACCGCCCTCTGGAACTGGAAATGCAGCTCTCTAGAAATGCGACCGTGGCTTGTGCGGTTAGCCGTAAGGCACCAGGCGGCTAGTCGCCGTGTGACCGCCAGCTCCGGAAATTCCATATCAGGTGCAGTTTCAGGTCCTTTCTTTTCCCATTTCATTCTCCATTCAATACCACCCCTTCACTGCAATAAACTGAGCTAAAAGCTCTTTCCTTCAATCAATCAAATCTCCATTCCACCACTTCAATCCCACCATTCAAGCACATGCAATCTTCCATCAAATCCTCTCATTCCATTCACACTAAAACATGAGAAATCCATTCTAATTTAGATCAAAATTTCAACCAAATAAGCTATAACATTTTTCCAATATAAACAAGAGAATTAGGCTAAACATCATGCATTTCCAAAACAATGTGAAATATCAATATATAAGAGGGAAAAATCATACTTTTCATAAAACATGCAATTGTCAAATCATCCACTTGCCTTGGGTCCAAGCTAATGCAAATCACTTCTAATCACCACTCCAAGCCTCTAGCAACAATCTAAACCAAACATCCCCAAATAGAAACCCTAACACATCAAAATCAATCGAAACGAAACAAAAGAACTCTCAATAATCGAAATGGGGCTTCCCCAAGACCAAAAAGATAAGAATCTAGAAGATAGAAGAAGTCTCTTACTTGTAGAGTTCTTAAATGAGCAAGGAGAAACTCGAAATCGCCGGTTTGCTCTAAAAATAGTACCAAACGAAAGCTCTTGACGAGGGGAGAAATGTTTGTGAAGACCTTCCCTCGATTTGGTGAAGTTTTGAGGGGCTAAAGGAGGAAGAAAATGAGAAGGAGAAGAGAAGACCGGTGGCTGCTGCTGGGCTCTCTCTCTTGTGCAGAAATTAGGGTAGAGGAGAGAAGAGGGAACAAGGGTTTCCCTTATATACAAAAGGTGAAGTGGGTCCCACCACTTAAAATACTTATTAGGCTCAAAACATTGATTTCGGGACCTCAAATGAATTCGACTAAGAAGACAAAGTTGCTCGACAAAATATCTAGTTTCGAAAAAGTATATGTTTTTGAGTAAAAAAACTGTTTTGCCCTCATATTGTGAAAAGTCGGGTTTCGGGCTCTCGAATGAAAATGGGGTCAACATGAAAGTTGAAGATAATAATAAGATAAGTTAAATGGGATTAAAAATACAATTTTTAGGAAATCACGAATAATCCCCAAAGCTCACACAAGATCGCATTAAGAACCCCCAAAGGGTCCCACAAATCAAGAAAGCTCTCAAAGTTCCCCAAAGCTATTATAAATGCTATTCTAACCCAAACCTTAACCAAAATTCACTAAACACACTTAGAGCTAAAACACAACTTAATTAATACTAATCGAGGTCTCTTGGGTCGGGGTCTTACATCCTCCACCCCTTAGGACATTTGGTCCTTCAAATGAATTAAAAGCTCACCTCCAGTAGTAGATGAGGGTATTTCTTCTGAACTTGAGTCCGCAATTCCCATGTTGCTTCTTCCGGTTCATGATTTTCCCAAAGCACTTTGACCCACTAAATAGTCCGAGTTCTCAACTCTTGTTCCTTGGTGTCAATGATCTATTTAGGCTTCTCAACATATGTAGCATCCTCTCTAATATCCAAAGGCTCATAACGGAATATATGCAATCTGTCGGGAACGTACTTCTTCAACATAGATACATGAAAAACATTGTTTACTCTGGAAAGTTCGGGTGGTAAGGCTAATCTATAAGCCACCTCACCAATCTTACTCACAACATCATATGGTCCAATGTACCTCCGAGATAGCTTGCCCTTCTGTCCAAACCTCAAAGTTCCACGAGTAGGTGACACCTTCAAGAAAACCTTATCACCTTCTTTGAAATGTAGATCTCTTCGATGTGAATCTACATAACTCTTCTGTCTACTCTGGACTACTTTCAGACGTTCCTGAATCAACTTGATATTGTCACTTGTTTCACTAACAATAGTCGGTCCATGAAAACTCCGAGTACCAACTTCTTCCTAACAAACAGGTGTCCTACACCTTCTGCCATACAATGCCTCAGAAGGCGTCATTCCAATACTCGAATGGAAACTGTTGTTATACGAGAACTCACACAATGATAAGGGTTCGTCCCACTGAGTCTTGAAGTCCAACACGCAAGCTTGGAGCATATCCTCGAGAGTCTAAATTGTCCTTTCTGATTGTCCATCTGTCTGTGGGTGATAGGCTGTACTGAACTGTAACTTCATACCCATGGACTCATGCAAAGTCATCCAGAATCTCGAGACGAATCTACTGTCCCTATCTGATGTGATCGAAACTGGCTGTCCATGACGATTGACGATCTCTGTGACAAACAACTGGGCCAAAGGTAACATGTGCATCTTCTTTCCTGTCTTCATCGGTAGAAAATAAGTTAACTTGGTGAGACGGTCCACGATGACCAAAATGGCATCATTGCCTCTGCTAGTCTTGGTAACCCCAAGATGAAGTCCATGGTAATGTGCTCCCACTTCCATTCCGGGATCTCTAATGGTTGTAACAACCCTGGAGGCCTCTGATGTTCTGCCTTGATCAACTGACATGTCATGCATCTGGAGACAAATGCTGTAATCTCTCTCTTCATGTTATTCCACTAAAATCTTCCCTTCAAGTTCTGATACATCTTCGTACTGCCCGGATGTATGGAATACTTCGTGCTGTGAGCCTCTGCCATGATATCATTCCTCAAGTCCTCTATGCTAGGCACGCAAAGACGGTCTCGGTAGTACAAAACTCCATCTAGAATATGAAAATCCGGACGATCTGCTATATGCTCTGAAATTCTGGCCAACTCTGGGTCTTGCAACTGATTCTCCTTAATCTTCTGAATGAAGGAAGGTTCTGACACTGACATATTTGACAACATGACACCCTCCCTTAGTGGCTGAAAATCTACTCCCAACTCTTCTAACTGTTGTACAACATAAGTCCCCCGAAGACTGGCCATGCTAACTGACTTTCTACTCAAGGCATCTGCAACCACATTCGCTTTTCCAAGGTGATACTTGATTGAAAAATCATAGTCTTTGATATATTCCATCCATCTTCTTTGTCTCATGTTCAACTCCTTTTGAGAAAATAAATACTGTAGGCTGCGGTGATCGGAGTGGACCTCAAACTTCTCTCCATAAAGGTAGTGTCTCCACATCTTCAGTGCTAAAACAACCGCTGCTAACTCCAGATCATGTGTTGCATAGTTCTTCTCATGATTTTTCAACTGCCGGGATCCATATGCAACTACTTTTCCATCCTGCGTCAACACACATCCAAGTCCAACATTGGAAGCATCGGTAAAAATGGTAAAACCGCCACTTCCGGATGGCAATGTAAGGAATGGAGCTGTAGTCATTCTCTCCTTTAGCTCTTGGAAACTAGCTTCACACTTATTTGTCCACACGTATGGCACATTCTTCCTTGTCAACTTTGTCAAAGGTGACGCAATTGACGAAAATCCCTGAACAAACCTCCGGTAATACCCTGCTAATCCAAGAAAACTCCTGATCTCAGATGCATTCTTCGGTCTCTCCCAATTCATAACCGCTTCAATCTTGGACGGGTCCACTGATAATCCTTCCTTGGAGATGATATGACCCCAAAATGTGACTTAGTCCAACCAAAATTCAAACTTGCTCAATTTTGCAAACAACTGATTCTCTCCCAAAAGCTGGAGTGCTATCCTCAAATGTTCTTTATGCTCTTCTTTGGTCTTGGAATACACCAAAATATCATCGATAAACACTACAATAAACTGATCTAGATACTCTGCAAAGATCTTGTTCATCAATGCCATGAAAACTGCTGGTGCATTAGTCAAACCGAATGGCATCACTAGGAACTCATAGTGTCCACATCTTGTCCGGAAGGCTGTCTTTGGTTCATCTGAATCTCTGACTCTCAATTGGTGGTAACCGGATCTCAAATCAATCTTCGAAAAGTGACCAGCTCCTTGCAACTGATCGAACAATTCATCTATCATTGGCAATGGATACTTGTTCTTGATGGTTACTTGGTTCAGTCTTCGGTAGTCAATACACATTCTCATCGAGTTATCGTTTTTCTTAACAGACAAAACTGGTGCTCCCCACGCGAAACACTAGGTCTCACGAAACCCTTATCCAACAACTCTTGCAACTGTAACTTCAACTCTCCCAATTCTGTCGGAGCCATTCTGTAAGGTGCTATGGAAATCAGAGCTGTCCCCGGTAACAACTCTATAGTGAAGTCTATCTCTCTGATGGGTGGTAATCCTGGTATCTCCTCTGGAAAAACATCCAGGAATTCCCAAACAATAGGGATCTCCTCCACCCCACCGTTTATCCTCCGTGATAAACACCAAATAGGCCTCACATCCACTTTTCAGAAGTCTATTAGCCTTCAATGCTGAAATAAACCCTGCACGAGGATTACTCCTCTCTCCTAGAAACAGCACCCCTGCTTGGGTCTCCTCTAACTTATAAGTTAGGGTCTTATGGAAACAATCCGTAGTGGCATGGTACCCTGCCAACCAATCCATCCCTAGGATGACATCAAAATCAAACATCTCTAATAAAATGAGATCTGCTGGTAACAATACTTCTCTTATCATGACTGGACAACTAGGGTAAAAATTCCTACATACAACTTCCTTGCCTAAAGGGGTAGCCACGATCAGAATAAAACTCAACTCCCTAGCATGCATATCTATCATCTTAGCAAATTCCAGAGATAGAAATGAGTGGGTAGAGCCAGGGTCAAACAAAACCATAGCCTCAAATCCACAAACAAGAAGTGTACCTTCCACTACATTGCCCGCTGCCTCTGCGTCAGCCCTATTGACAGCGTAAAGTTGTGCCCTCTGATGTGGCTTGTTCTGTCTTTGTTGTTGCCTGCCCTATTGTGCATTCTTGTTCTGTTGCTGAGGACATTGATTCTGATTCGGTCCTTGCTGACGGGCCTGTTACTGCTGTTGCTGTGGTCTGTACTGCTGCTGTGGTGCTTGTTACTGTAGTGGTTTAGCCTAATTTTGAACCACTAATGCATTCTGAGGCTGTGCTGGACGCTGTGCTGCTTGTTGTTGTCTATTCTGTCTGTCTAGCCTCGGGCACTCTCTTATCTGGTGGTCCATCGAACCACATCTAAAACATGCCCCCGTGGCTGAACGGCATTGGGCGTTACCATGATATTTCCCACAGTGAATGCAAACCCCCGGATTCTGTACATTCTGCTCCTGCCTAGGCCTCTTATTCTGATTGTTCCTTTGCTGAAAGTTCTGCTGCTGACCTTGACCTTGGCCCTTCCCTTGGGTCCTGTTGATCTTATTATAGAAGTTCTCATACTTGTAAGCTCTATTCACTGCTTCTTCAAAGGTTGCTGGTGGTGTATTCCTGGTAGCATCTTTCTCAATGTTCGGATTAAGTCCCTTAAGGAACTTAGCAATCTTCTTCTCCACCGTATCCACTAACTCCGGTGCATATCAAGACAGTCTCTCGAACTTGGTGAGATACTCCTGAACCGTCATATTACCTTGCACGAGTTGCTGAAATTCAGCTGCCTTCTGCCTCTTCACATGAGCTGGTACATATTTCTCTCCAAATTGCCTCTTGAAACTCGCCCAAGCTTCTGCATCAGATATTGTCCTGTATTCTGCCTTAATGATCTTCCACCATATATCTGCTAAGCCTGTGAACATAGAAGCTGCAAGCTGTACTTGCTCTATGCCCGTACATGTGAAGATCTCAAAGATGTTTTCCGTGTGTTCAAGCCAGTCATCTGCTGTCATTGGATCCTCTGTTCCCATGAACTCCTTTGGGTCCCTCTTCCTGAACCGTTCATACAATACATTGGGGTCATTCTGCCTATTGTTGACCGGACCAAGTGGTGCAACTGGAATTTGTTCCGGTCTCCTCTCTAGCACATCCAACAATTGCGTTTGCATTCGGGCCATCTCCCTTGCATGGTCTTCATCTTTCTTTGCCATCTGCTCTTGCAATCTGGCTTGGTTCTCATTAGCCTGACGTTGTTGGTCTAACATGGCCTGCATCATCTGTTGAAATTGATTCTGTATATTGTTATCCTATGTATCCTCTGCAATAGGCCCTGTGTTTTCACTGTTACTAGTAACGTGATTACTGTTTACTGCTCGTTTGCGATGTGGCATAACGCTGCAAAACAAACTGTTAGCACATATAAAATTAAACATAGGGTGGTTACACATTGCTCCCACGATTCTATCTAATGAGAGTCTAACGAATCCTCACCACGTCCTTAAGATTTATAGTTTCTCTTACTTGCCCGAAACATGTCTTGCTGTGATACCAGTCTGTCGCGACCCCAGACAGGGTTAGGGGACCAAATCCGGGATCCGACGGGTGATGCCGCGCCATATGCATCTCTTCGGTTGGCTAATCCGTACACGGACTTAAGAAAATATTTTTATCCGTGCACGTGATTTCCCACAGGGTACCGTGGTGAGGATTACACATCCAAACCATTCACATATAATCATGTCAAGTACACTTTTGAAATTGCGGAAGCGTGTAGTAAATCATGTAAGCACCATTCCATTTCACAACAAGACTGATTTATATTTAATATGACAAGATATCAGAATGAGCAATGATCATTAGCATATTTCCCCAAAAGAATAAAGTTAGAATTTATACAAAAGATCAGTTTGTTAATTGCTCCAAAATTTAAAGGCCAACAAAGGCCAGTACAACCAATAAGTAAACCCAAAAGCTATTAATCAGAAAGTTCCCAAAAAGGTGATGAATCTCTAAGCCTGGATGGATGTCTACATGACATAATCAGCTTGCCACTCAACTAGTTGCTGCGGTTCACCAACCGCCTCCTCGGGTTCCTCCGCAGAGGCAACGGGTTCGGGACCTGGGCACCAAAATAAATGGATCAGACACGACGGTCTGGCAGGTGGGTGAAAAGATATAACAATTATTTAAAACCATGATACCTTTGGAAAAACATTGAAACCTATACAAATAATGAGTTGCATAAAAGAAGATACCTCATTTGTAAAAGATACCTTTGCAATAAAATATATAAGGGTATCAATGAATTGGGAAACTGTCAAGATGGCAACCACACAAAAGCTAGATCATCTCACACTAAAGTGATGAGAGCACATACCCTACGGGACACTGACCTCGGTCACACAAGGTGAGGAGAGTCAATGTAAAAATATTATAATATACATATATATACTCTGCGGGACCACGGTAGCGAACCGAGTAAAAACATCTGCGGGATTTAGACTGCAGCTGACTTATACGGGAGGGGAAGGATCTCCAAGTCGGTGGATCTAACCAACGAGGTCGTCCAAGCTTAGTGGTGCCGACTCATAGGTCAAATGCAGGAAATCAAAACAAGTAAATACATATAACGGAACGGGTACCCGTAGGCACAAAAGCATATTCACATCGGGATGAGCATATACGGGTTAACAAAGGCTAAGCATTTTTCCAATACTTTAGGGACAAGTGTGGTTATAAAACATGAGGTTTCATATGTACAAATGAAATCCGGGTTTAAATAAGCATAATCATTCATCAATACCTCGGGACCAAATCGTCAAACGTATATACTTTGAAATCTCATGTCGATCGTGAGTTTAGGTGGTACCCGATATTTAAACGACATTAAAGATATCAATGTGTATACTTCGACCGAGAAGGGTCCACAAGTGATTGGAATAGAAATCCCTTTTTCAATCTCTTCATTTCATCAATCAAATCTCCGATTCCACCACTTCAATCCCACCATTCAAGCACATGCAATCTTCCATCAAATCATCTCATTCCATTCACAGTAAAACATGAGAAATCCATTCTAATTTAGATCAAAATTTCAACCAAATAAGCTATAACATTTTTCCAATATAAACAAGAGAATTAGGCTAAACATCATGCATTTCCAAAACAATGTGAAATATCAATATATAAGAGGGAAAAATCATACTTTTCATAAAACATGCAATTCTCAAATCATCCACTTGCCTTGGGTCCAAGCTAATGCAAATCACTTCTAATCACCACTCCAAGCCTCTAGCAACAATCTAAACCAAACGTCCCCAAATAAAAACCCTAACACCTCAAAATCAATTGAAACGAAATAAAAGAACTCTCAATAATCAAAATGGGGCTTCCCCAAGACCAAAAAGACAAGAATCTAGAAGATAGAAGAGGCCTCTTACTTGAAGAGTTTTTAAATGAGCAAGAGAAATTCGAAATCGCCGGTTTGCTCTAAAAATAGTACCAAACGAAACCTCTTGACGAGGGGAGAAATGTTTGTGAAGACCTTCCCTCGATTTGGTGAAGTTTTGAGGGGCTAAAGGAGGAAGAAAATGAGAAGGAGAAGAGAAGACCGGTGGCTGCTGCTGGGCTCTCTCTCTTGTGCAGGAAATTAGGGTAGAGGAGAGAAGAGGGAACAAGGGTTTCCCTTATATGCAAAAGGTGAAGTGGGTCTCACCACTTAAAATACTTCTCAGGCTCAAAACATCGATTTCGGAACCTCAAATGAATTCGACGAAGAAGACAAAGTTTCTCGACGAAGTATCTAGTTTCCAAAAAGTATATCTTTTGCAGGTTTTGGTGACATTGAAAATCGTGTCTAGATTTTTGAGTAAAAGGATTGTTTTGCCCTCAAATTGTGAAAAGTTGGGTTTCGGGCTCTCGAATGAAAATGGGGTCAACATGAAAGTTGAAGATAATAATAAGATAAGTTAAACGGGATTAAAAATACAATTTTTAGGAAATCACGAATAATCGCCAAAGCTCACACAAGATCGCATTAAGAACCCCCAAAGGGTCCTACAAATCAAGAAAGCTCTCAAAATTCCCCAAAGCTATTATAAATGCTATTCTAATCCAAAGCTTCACCAAAATCCATTAAACACACTTAGAGCTAAAACATAACTTAATTAATACTAATCGAGGTCTCTCAGGTCGGGGTCTTACATCCTCCACCCTCATCTCTTCAAATCTTACTTTTCCAGATTGAAAATATGCTGGATGCATATTTTCAAAAGCTACTTAGCTAAGCCAGTGAAATTAAATGTGGGATGTCCCTATTTTTCTCGTTTGTCAGCAACATCCAGCGAATCTGAATCTCCTTCAGCATCCAGTTGATAAATCTAGGCCTCTAGCCATTGCAGGTTCTGTCGGACATGGGTGGTTCCAGAGTATATTCCTTTGCGGGCTTGGCTTGGGAGGGCTGGGGCTTTCGTGATGTGCATGAATTTGGGTTGCACTCACTTAGGACCAGTAATAGTTGTGGGGGATGAGCTTGAATGCCCTCGGCCCTGTCTAATTGAGGCCCATCTATTATCTATGCTTGTATGGATTATCTACCTTTTGTTCTCTAATCTTTGGATTAGCATCCAAAGTTTCTCTCAGTTTATACATCTCTTTGTCAATTTCTGACAAAAAGGGGGAGAAATAATCTTCGTTGAGGGGAGACAATCAGTATCTCCTCAGTTTCATATGTTGCAGGTACAAAGGGGGAGAAACAGGGAAATTCTTCTCAAGAAAAAATGAAGAAGATCATACACATTCTTTATGCTTTCTTATCCTTTTATTATTGAAAATCATATGTAAAAGTTTATGTACTTTGTGTATAATGTATGATTTTTTCTAAGTCTCCTCTTTTAAAGATGTATAAGTTTAATTGGTTTCGTCATGAAATTGACAAAGGGGGAGATTGTTAGTGCCACATTTTCATGTACACTGTGTTTATTGTCAATTCCGTGCCAAAGAGTTCCGAAGACATTGTCTCTTAAGTACTTCAAAGAAGATTCAATTCAAAAGGTCTATCAAAGCTTTTTGGAAAGGCCAGGTTTCGTCAAAGATCAACATCAAGATGTGCCAACCAAGATCAGGTAATTGGGACCGAAACCATATGCCTTAGTGACCCTAAAAACCCTAGGCTAAATTGTTATTTTGATAGGTTTTTAGAAGATTTTTTTGAGCTTGTTTAACACTAAAAAATGTCCCCAGATTTCGGCTAGCCAACCTCATGTGATTAGCAGTTCACCCCCTAAGTCCACCTATCCTAAGGCATCCAACATGATCATAACACCAGGTCACATTGAGGCTTAGTAAGCATGAGTATGTATAGAAACTTAACAATAAATAATGTTTTATAAATTAATAAAGAAATGCGAAGATTTCAAAACCGGTGTGCTTTTGATTTCTTTAATATCTTTTCCTACAAAAGTTCCTCATATTCATACTCATGTTTCATATAAGGCCTCACCAAAACAATGTTTTATAAATTAATAAAGAAATGTGAAGATTTCAAAACCGGTGTGCTTTTGATTTCTTTAATATTTTTTCCTACAAAAGTTCCTCATATTCATACTCATGTTTCATATAAGGCCTCACCAAAACAATGTTTTATAAATTAATAAAAAAATGTGAAGATTTCAAAACCGGTGTGCTTTTGATTTCTTTAATATTTTTTCTACAAAAGTTCCTTATATTCATACTCATGTTTCACATAAGGCCTCACCAAAACATTGCTTGTCATGGTTTTTATCAAATTTCAAACGTTGGAATAGTGTTCCTGTCAGGTACACCCTACCATGTCTTAAGTGACTGTTGGAACTATCCGTTGGATTTTTTCTATAAATACCTGAAGCTCATTTTCAACATTAAGGAGTCCAATTTTTGAAGAGCCTTTGTTCTAAATTCTTGTAAACCTTTCCCAAGCTCTCAAAGCTTCTTCCAAACACACTTAGATTCTATCTTGAAAAATCCAAGGGCTTACTTAGCTCTAAGGAGTGTGCTTTGAGAAGCCAAATCTAGGGTATCCTAATCCCTAAAGCTATCTCTCATTTATGCCCTAGAAATCAAGCCTCTACAACTTGGTTTTGCATCTCAAAGGAGTTTCATCATCAATACCAAGCTAGCTACAAGAGGTAAAAAGCTTCGATCACGGTCAAAAGCTTCCTCGAACACTTTCGATCTTCATCAAATGAAAGTGTTCGCCCTCCATTAAACTTTATATCTTTGTGACAGTGGATTGAATCTGTGTGTGTCAACCACTCTAAAAAATTGTGTGTGGGGATTAGATCTGTGTGATCGAACCTCAGTAACAAAATTGAGTTAGAATCAATACTTATGTAGTTTGATTCTTTATAGTAGAACCAAGGGACTGTGTGACCCTTGAGAGTGGATGTAGGTCTGTGTGACTGAACCACTATAAATCTCTTGTGCCATTTTATCTCTTGTGCTTACTATCTTATTTCAAATTGGAGTGTCTCTTATTATTGAAGCAAACACACATTGAACTTATAATTCAAAAAGTTATTTTGTTATGTGTGATTATTATTCCAAGTTGAGATTAAAATTGGGCTAATAAGTTTAAAATTGGCATTAGAATTCCTTTTGTCCTATTAACCCCCCCCCCCCCCCCCCCCCCGTCCCCCCGTCTAGGACTTATTCATTGAACCTAGTTGCACTTTCAGTTTTCTGTGGCCCGTGGGTGCATTTTATGATTTAACGATGGGCTTTAAATGGGGAGGGGTGCAAGATGGATTTTTAAGTGGGGCAGGGGTCCATGACCCTTATCCTTTTAAAAGGAATTTCAAACTTTATCGGGCGCACCTGCACCCGGGTGAATGCATGTGGGTCCGCCCACTACTAGAAATGTTGGCATTGGCTGATGAGAAAGCGGGCGGCCACTTGTGGCAGTCACAAATAGGATATCAACCACCAGAAGCACCATTAGCGACCGCTTATGGCGGTCGCTGAAGCCTTATATAACCCCCCCCCCCCCGCCCCGCGTGAGACCCTCTTTTCCTTCCCACTTTTTCCCCCTTTTCCCCTCTCGTGCTCTGCACTCCCCTGCTCCCGCGATCTGCACTCCCACCGCACCAGCGACGATTCCGCCGGAGTCCGCCTGCCCCGAAGCCACCTCCCTCCCTCTCCCTCCCTCTCTATTTCTCTCTCTCTATCTCCCTCACTCCCTCTCCCTCTCGCTCTGCACTCTACCCTCCAGCGCCGGAGCCGCCACCAGAAATCTCTCTCTCGCTCCCTGTGCCGGAGCCGCCCCTCGGTCTCTCTCTCCCCCTCCCTCCCTCTCTCTATTTCTCTCTCTCTCTCCCTCACTCCCTCTCGCTCTGCCTCTCTCCCCTCTTTCTATTTCTCTCCCTCCCTCCCTCCCTCTCCTTCTCTCTTTCTTTATCTCCCTCTCTCTCTCTCCCTCCCTCCCTCTCCCTCTCGCTCTGCACTTTGCCCTCCTGCCCCAAGATCCTGTGTTCGTCGGATTCTAGACCGGATTCGAGTGAATTTGTGCAGGTGCTGTGACATTGGCCGATTTTCTGTGCCGCCTCCCTTTCCAAACCGACCATCGCCTCTTGCTACTTGTCAGAAGGAGAAATCCACTTCTAGGTTTTTTTGACTTGCAGGTAATTTTTTTTGCTCCTCTTTTCCATGCTTTCTGTTTACATTTTAATTGATTGATTTTAGTGGATATGGTTTCTGCTTCGGTAATTCAATTTTCATCCTTGCATTCTCTTTCAAGGTCTGTTTAGGTTTAGATCTAATGCCTGTTTTGGATTTCATTTGGTAGATGACATTAACATTTTAGAAAAATTCAATATCCATACAATTTGCTGATGGATCTGACGCCTTTTTGATGAGGGAAGGAAGTCGAAATCCATTAGACAATTGAAGAGTTTTGGATGATGATGTAGAAAGATGGTGATAGATCTCAAATGGTTAAAAAGATCTAGTTTACCTACATTTCTTTTTTGTTGTTGTTGCCATTGGTCTGGAAATCTGCTGATTCCTATATGAGTTCTTTTTTTTATATATATATGGTTGATGCTATGTGGTGAATGGATTTGAAAATTGAAATCCATACAAATCGGAGATTGGAGTTTGGAGTTTGGATTGTAGTTATACTAACTTATGCATTTTTTCTTCTTTTGGGTAGCCACCACTTTGACTGGATTTCATTTCACGGTGACTGCAATCATCGGTTGGATTTTCGGGGGTTGGGCTTGGAGACTTGTTTTTGTGGATGGAGGGTCATGGTTTAGGATTTTTAGATGTGGGTTTTCTTTGAATTGGTTTTTTGGGTTTTGGGTTCTCTTTTGTTTTCAAGATTTTTCTTTTTTTGTTCTTGGTTTTGTTTGTTTCTTATAAGATGGGTGTTTTTTGTATGTGAGTTTCTCCAAGATTCATTTTTGATAGGAAGGTATTTTACAATTTGTTTTTCTGATTTTATTTTATGTTTGCATTATGGAGTGATGGCCTTGTTTCTCCCTTCTTCCTTTAATTCAATTTACCATTAAGAAAAAAAAATTAAAAACTAGTTTTTAGTTGTTGATCTACAAAATTACGTTTGGGACTTGAATAATGGGCAGGGCTGACAAAGGTTAGATTTTGAGTCTTTCGTGCTTTCATCTTTATTACATGGATATTGGATATTCAAAATGAAATGGGAGCTCTTTCCCTTTTATTGCAGCATTTTCTTGCTTAGTTCTATAACCCAAGTGTGGAACATTGCATTTTTTTCTTTGTTTTTTTTTCTGTAGTGTGATGGATTTTTTTTTTTGTATATCATGCAATCTATTCCTCTTTTTTTTTTAGTAGTTTATTGATCAGTCTGTATAACCCTGTGGAAAAATTTTACTTTTTCTGCCACTTGTTGGAGATTCTGAATGAATAGTATCGCTTTTCCTTTTATGTTGGCCTTTCTTTTGCTTAACCTAAGTGGGATTATGAATGTTTAACTATAGGGCCTATTTTGGAAGAGGAGGAAAAGATGTAGAAAATATAGCTGGAACTTGGTACAGTGAACATTGTGTGGCAAGTAGTAAAATTGTTGGAAATACCTTCTTTTTTTCCTTTTTTTTTAACGGATGATCTTACTTACTATATAAGCCAAGTGGGATATTGTCATTTTTTTTGCCTATTTTTTGAATAGTATGGCTCTATGGGCACAGAAATAGCATAAAACTACAATTTCTCTATAGCCATGAATTGGGTCTTGCATAAGAACCCAGAAAAAAAAATTTCAGATACAGAACCCAGAGCTAGAATTCCAAAACTACTCAATATCATTCATTGATTCTTTCTAAAATGGTGACTTGTGTTCTATCTTATATAAGAATCAGGAAAAAAAGAGTAATCTATAATTTCAAGACAAGGCTTATTAGAAACATACTCATAGGGTTAGATTACAAGTTAGTTCCTTTGTTTGAAATTTTATTAATAATTGATGACCAAGTCACAAAGATCCTCTCAATGGCTCTCTTTGATTTTGATCTCTAATAATCCTGTAAGGATTTAGTGAGATGCTCAAGACCAAAACTGAGGCACTAAGAACTATAGAGCATAAAACAACATATAGTACAAGTTTTATAAATAGTCCAAAGAAGAGACTCACCTTTTTAATCCTTCATTGATGGTTTGTTTCTTGTTAAAGGAAACCAAAGAGGCCCCATTTTAATCACTAGCCAAAGATCCATCCAGACTATAAAAAAATTGTACAAATGTCATGATCCACATCCAATAAAATGAGAAGAAGAAAACAAATCACATTTAGGATAAATCACTTACAAGAGAATGAAGAAGATTGAGAAGAAACAACTCATAAATTGGAGAAATCACCCACAACACAAATAGACACTGATGTTGGAAACAAGCAAATTAAAATAATCCATTCATTTCAGTCAAATCCCTACCCACCGACCAAGAAGAAAAGATGAAGAAATCAAAATCAGCATGCAAATAAGTGACCCAAACAGTAAAGAATGAGTAAAGAGCAAGAAAGGGGAAAGAGAGCCCATCATCACAAATGACCCTATTTCTCACATACATTGACCCATGAAAATAAATAATAATCAATTCTTTCTTCTCCTACAATAACAAAGAAGAAGGAGGAAAGCAGCAAAAAAAAAAAAAAAGGACATTCAACTAATCATCACAAATGAATATGTTCTCCACAAATATTACCCAAAAAAATACAATCTTTCATCTCTTACTCACTACCTTTTAGGGTCACAACCACATAAATCACTCCCCCGTAAAAAAATCCAATAAAACCCAATTAATCTTTCATCTCTTATTCACTACCTTTCATTAAGATAACAGACAACAAGAAAGAAAGCGACCAAACAGAGCAAAACATGAAAAGAGTAAGCATAACTATTGGAAAGAAAGAAATTCCCTCGTACACTATAATGGGTTCTTTTCTTTTATTTTATTTTTCTTTTTGTGAATCTGCATGAGATATATATGCCTGATTATAAGGGGGGTGTTTTGAGAGAGGTGGGGAAAGCAGCTAAAATAAAGATGCTGAAAAAGGATTTTCTGGTGTGATTAAAGCCAATAGATTGATTCATTTTCATGGTTGATAGGTCATGGATGACTATGTTGATGCATTTTTTTTTTGTTTTCCCTTTGCTGCAATGGTAATATAGTCTGTGTGTCTTGTGTGAAAGAAATGCTTAGTTGTTTTACCTGTTTTCTTTCAAAAGCGAAATTGACATACCAACTTTTTTCCTGGACAAATATGTTGTTAGTTTACATATATTTGTGGTCTACACCATGCTTCTTTCTTACTCCTTTTTTATGATGGTAGCAATGAAATTGGGAACTTTTATTCATTTGCATGCATTAGTGAAACGTAGACCCGTTCGAGAATTGAGTACGACATCTGTTCGGTTATCCTTGAAGTGACGGATTAGGTCTTTGACTGGATTCGTTGTTCTTGTGATGTACATTTGAACTTTGTTTTATGCGAATCTTGAATTGTCCAGTTCGGACAGTTTGGGAATGCAATTATCCATCTTATACTCAATAGCTCATGCAAGTTCGATGTTAGATAGAGTTTCGGTTGATGTCTCATTGTTCTCTGGGTACATACATAGGTACGACTAGAGTTGTATCTGTGTCGGGTACTTGGAGAACCACATGGACATGCTGCCGAAATTTTGTCTGACTAGGGGACGAAGCATTCGAGTTGTTGAGTGCAAGTTGGATCGTGCATTCTCGAATGGGATAGGACCATCCACCCTGTAGTAAGGAGTTTGCAGTTTATGAATAAGTGACTTGCATGATGCACGGTACCTTGGGCTAATTGTGCTTGCTCATTTTAGATTTCCACAGAAATAGTTACTGAGATGGACAAGAGTTGGATTGATTTACCGAATAGGATGTCTAGGGAATATATGGAGGGGATTAACCAGTTCATGGAATTTACCAATGGGTTTGACAATGAGTTCATCAGTTGTCCATGTAGAAAATGTGTGAATCGGTATTATTACAAAAGAGAGTTTGTTCGAGAGCATCTGATTCTGAACAGATTCTTGAAGCTGTATAAGAATTGGATAAGACATGGAGAAGAGTATGTTTCCTGTCGCATAGAGGAAAGAGATGAAATTCAGGTGGATGATATGCCAGAGACTGATCCGATGATCGCGATCCTAAATGATATCGCGTGCGGGTTGACACCCGAATACACAAGCTGTGAGACTGACGGGGCGAGAGGAAGTAATCCTCGCCTCGGTGCCGATGAAGAAGCCCAGAGATATTTTGAAATTCTAGACGATGCAGAGACAGAATTGTATCCTGGATGCAAGGAATTCGGTAAATTATCCTTTATTATTGAGTTGTTACATTTGAAGGCATTGAATCAGTGGCCTGATAAATCCTTCGATATGCTCCTCCAGTTGTTGCATCGAGTGCTCCCATCCGGTGTAAAACTTGTTGAGTCCTACTATCAGGCTCGCAAGTTAACTGAAAATTTAGGCTTCACATATGAGACTCTAGATGCATGTCCAAACAATTGTATATTGTTTAGGAAAGAGAATGCATATCTTGATACATGCATTATGTGTCAGACTTCGAGATGGAAGGAGGACGGGGTTGGTTACAATCGTCAAAATAGTTCTACAACTATTATCAATCGTAGCAAACTTGTGGCAGCAAAGCAAGCGAGATATTTCCCACTTAAGCCGAGGCTGAAGAGGTTTTTTTTGTCATCAAATATTTTTAAACTGATGATATGGCATGCCGAGAATAGTAGGGACGATGGTAAGTTAACCCATCAAGCAGATTCTCCGGCATGGAAAGACTTCGATCGGAGGAATCCAGACTTTGCCTGCGATTGTCTCAATGTTCGGCTTGGTTTGGCTGCAGATGGTTTTAGTCCATTTAGATCCATGACTAGGGCAAATCATAGTACATGGCCAGTTGTTTTGTTACCTTATAATCTCCCGCCATGGATGTGTATGAAACAACCTTTTTTAATCCTATCCACACTTATTGATGGACCAAGAGGTCCAGGGGACAAGATTGATGTATATATGTAACCTTTGATCGATGAATTGAATGAAATATGGGCTGATGGTCTGATGACATTTGATGCCGAAGGCAATGAAATATTTAAACTCCGCGCTGCATTATTGTGGACAATCAACGACTTCCCTGCGTACGCTAACTTGTCGGGTTGGAGCACAAAGGGAGAGTTTGCATGTCCTTGCTGCAATCGGGAGAAGAAGTCAACTTGGTTGAACCATGGCAGAAATGTTGGAATTTGAGATGCCTTGAGAAGTCTTATGAAGCATTGAAGTGTTTAGTATCTCAAGTATCATCTTGTGTTGGAATTTTATTGTCAACACAATGTCACAAGTGTGGTGTTGATAGTATGGTGTTGATAGAGCTTCAAAGAGAAAACAGAGCTGAAACAGTACAGGAAATCAGAATTCCATCTGTCAACTGCAAGTTCTACCGGTAGAAGTGGCTGATATTCCAGCAGAGAGTTTGGACACGAGAATTCCATCTGTCAACCGGTAGTTCTACCGGTAGAAAAGGCTGACCCTGAGATTTCCATCAGTCAACCGCAAGTTCTACCGGTAGAAGTGGCTAAAATTCTAGCAGAGGTTTGGACATGAGAATTTCATCTGTTAAACCGGTAGTTCTACCGGTAGAACACTCAGGAAACCAGAATTGCGCAGAAATAAAAGTTTTGCACGAAAATTCAGGAAACTTATGTATTTCGTTTGGGACTCTTTCTAAACGAATTCTAGCCTAATTTGAACACTCTTTAGGGTTACCAAAACCTATATAAAGGCTTGCTGAGTTCGTTTTCATGAGTAGAGAATAGAAGAGAGAACAAAAGAGAGGGTTTTGGAGAGAAGAGTGATTGGAGAAGAAGGTGCTGCTGTGTGTTGCTGTGTTGCACGTTTCTACAGCAAGTGTGGACGAGAATGTGCTCATGAAGATGGTGATTCGTCCATAGATAAGTGTCTCTCTTTTTATGCTTTAAATTTCAATTTGTAAGGGATTGAGAGAGAGAGATTGTAGAGGGGAAGGGCTGTAGAAAAGTTCTCTACTTTAATTCTGTAGAACATCAAGTTGGTGCTTGGTGTTAGGGGTTTGGTGATCCTATCTGTTGGTGCAGATAAATTGTAAGGGGAGTAGGTACTTCCTAGATAGTTGGTGCTATCTGAAACTTAAGGGTTGGTGCTCTTTGTCGTTGGTGCGACTAAATAGTTTCAGACCTGTTCCGGATCGGTGTTCGGACAGTCTTTGAACCGTGGACGTAGCCTTTTGGTGAACCACGTTAAATCTGGTGTCCTTGTGTGATTTGATTTGTTTTTGTCGTTAAATTGGACCTGTTTTTAAGGAATCACTGATTCACCCCCCCCCCCTCTCAGTGATCGCGATATCTAACAATTGGTATCAGAGCGCCAAGGCTCCCTTGATAAGCTTAACACGCTAAGGGTGATCTCTTGTCAAATCACATGGCATCCAATACAGCGAATATGAAAGCACCTTTGTTTGATGGTTCTAATTACTCCTTCTGGAAGACCAGAATGCAGACTTTCATCAAATCACTTGGCTATGATGTCTGGGAGACTGTCAGAGTCGGTTACAATACTGCCATCGTACCCACTGATGCTGCAACGAAGAAGTTAGCAGACAACGACTCCAAGGCGCAGAATGCACTCTTTAGTGGCCTTGTGGACAGCAAGCTGGTCAAAGTAATTGCATGCAAAATAGCCAAGGAAATATGGGACAAGTTGAAAAGCATTCATGAAGGAGATGAGAAGATCAAAGATGCGAAATTGCAAACTCATCGCTCTCAATTTGAGTCTCTTCGCATGGAGGAAAGCGAGAATGTTGACTTATATATGCAACGAGTGAATGAAGTCACGAATGACATTCGTGGACTAGGGGAGGAGAT
This sequence comes from Litsea cubeba, assembly GCA_012931725.1. Classification (NCBI taxonomy): domain Eukaryota; kingdom Viridiplantae; phylum Streptophyta; class Magnoliopsida; order Laurales; family Lauraceae; genus Litsea; species Litsea cubeba. Next base: position 102,528,382 of record CM022946.1, read on the forward strand.
TAAAGAATCAGTCATCGTCAAAAAGGTTCTAAGATCTCTTTTTCCCCGGTTTGATTCAAAAGTCTCAGCCATAGAAGAAGCCAAGGATCTGAATGAATTTACCATGGAAGAGTTACATGGTTCACTCACTGCCTATGAGATGCGCATAGGTAAGACTAGAGAATCGGCCTTCAAAGTTCAGAAAAAGGGAAAAGAGACTGCTGGTCATGATGCTGATACTGATGATGATGAGCTTGAGGCTCAATTAGTTAGAAAGCTGAAGAAAGGAAGCAATGGAAAGTACAAAGGGAAGCTACCCTTTAAATGCTTCAATTGTGGCGGTGTTGGTCACTTTGCTGCGAAGTGTCCGCTGAAAGAAAACAATGATGATGACTCTTATGTTGATAAGAGTAAATGAAAGAAAATTTTCAGAAAAAGGGGCAAAGGAAAAAGCTTCATCAGTCAATATAATGACAGCACGTCTGAAACTTCAGACGATGATGAATCAGCCGAGGCAACTGAAGCTCTCTTCATGGTTACTGTTGAAGAAGAAGAGGAGCAAGAGCCGGAAGAGGAAGAGGAGGCTGAGGTCAATCTTGAAGAAGAACTCATTGCCGCTCTTGAGGAGCTTAGCATGGAACGAAAAACAAGTAAGAAAAATCTGAAACTTCTTCATGAATCTGAAAGTTCAGTTATTGCTTTGAAAACTCAAGTTGAAGAATATAAAAGAATGGTAGAAGTCCTAGAAATACAAATCAGTATCAAAACTGAGGAAGTGGTGAAACTTGAGAATGAAGTCCTTGGAGCAAGGACTGAAAATATACAAATGAATCAAAAGCTCAAGGAATTCCAAGCAATCAATGGAACATTGAAGCTAAATGAAATACTGAAAGTTCAAAGGCCTTCTCACTTCAAATTTGGTCTAGGATTTGAGAATGGAGAATCCTCTAAGATTACACCTCCTGAAAAGACAAAACCTGTGAAGCCCACCTAGCCTAGAAAAGAGTCCATTCATGTGAGAAAGGAAATGAAGTCTAACCAGCCACAAAGAAGATTCAAATTTTATGGTTACTGTTATCATTGCAATAGATATGGACATAAAAGGGCTGAATGCAAATTCTATGTTAGAAACAGCCCATTTGTGACTAGGAACCCTTTTTCAATCCTAAACAGCCACAAAATTGAGTGCTATAAGTGTCATAATTATGGACACTTGACTAGGGATTGTAGGTTGCCTATTGCTAACCAATTTCAGGTTGAAAAGAAACCCAAGTTAGTTAAGGCATGGAGGGCAAAGAAAAGGGAAGATAATTCCAAGGAATCTCTCATTGTGCAAACGGCATTCAATGCACAAAAGAAGGCAGCACCATGGGTCCTTGATAGTGGCTGTTCAAGCCATATGACAGGTGATAAGGAAAAATTCGTCAAATTACAGCACTATGAAGGCGGATCAGTGAAGTTTGGTAACAATGATGGTGCCAAAATCTGCGGAAAAGGTGTTATTCAGCTAAAGGCAAACAAGATCAGATCAGACGAGGTCTTATATGTGTCTGGACTGAGACACAACTTGCTTAGTGTGAGCCAGATCTGTGACAAAGGCCACGAAGTTGTCTTCACTAAGAATGGGTTTGCTATCAAGAAGTGTAGCAACGGCAAAACAGTGGCTACTGAATCTAGGACTGCTGGAAATCTCTATACATTGTCAGATGGAGCTGAAAAGACTTGCTTGATGAGTCGGACAGAGGAAAGTTGGTTATGGCACAAACGCCTTGGGCATCTAAACTTTGATAACATGTCAAAGATTTGCAATTCAAAGGCTGTCAGAGGTATGTCTACAGTTGAAAAGCCTTCCAACCCCATTTGCGATTCTTGCCAAAAGGGAAAGCAAACGAGGGTAATGTTCAAGTCAAAAGAGCATCATTCAAAGAAACCTCTTGAGCTAGTGCACACTGATCTCTGTGGACCGATGCGAACTCAAAGCACCAATGGAGATAAGTATTTTATGTTATGCATTGATGATTATACTCGTACGACATGGGTATTGTTTCTTAAGCATAAACATCAAGCACTTGATCGTTTTAAAGTGTTTAAAGCACAGGTTGAAAATATGCTTGGAAAACGTATCAAGATTTTAAGGTCTGATCGAGGCGGTGAATTCACATCTGAAGAGTTCACTAACTATTGTGAGCACCATGGCATTCAAAGACAATATTCAGCCCCTAGAACTCCACAGCAAAATGGAGTTGTGGAACGGAAAAATCGCACCGTGCAAGAGATGGCTCGCACAATGCTAATTGAGAGCAAGCTAGCTGACAAATACTGGAAGGAGGCAATCCATACGGCTGTATACATTCAGAATCGATGCTTGATCAGGCCACATGAAGACAAAACTCCTTATGAGCTATGGTTTGGGAGAAAAGCAACAGTCAAGCACTTCAGAGTCTTCGGTAGCAAGTGTTACATCAAGCGTCTTGAACAAAATCGGGCAAATTTGAAGAAAGAGCTGATGAAGGTATATTTCTGGGTTACTCCTCCTCTAGTAAGGCTTACAGATGTCTTAACAAAAGGACCAGAAAAATCATAGAAAGTGCCGATGTTAGAATTGATGAAAACCGTGAATCAAAGAATGTAACTCATTATGACAATCCAGTTTATGAGGACTCGAGTGAGATTGATGATGAAGTGGCTGAACCTAATGATTCTAAGAAATCAAAGGATGACTCAGAGGATGCTACACCTAGAAAGAAAAGCACTTGGGTAGAGCAACACCCTAAGGATCAAATCATTGGAGATCCTGAGGCCGGTGTTAAAACAAGACAAAGTGTAGTTAGCAATTACTCACTTGTGTCCACCATTGAACCCAAGACTGTGGCTGAAGCCAGTCTCGATGAAAGTTGGTTGAAAGCTATGCATGAGGAGTTGGAGCAAATTGAGAAGAACTCCACATGGGAACTAGTTTCTAGACCTACCGATAAGAATGTTATTGGTACTAAATGGGTCTTTTGGAATAAGCTGAATGAAGATGGTCAGGTCATACAAAACAAAGCAAGGTTGGTTTGTAAATGCTATGCTCAAGTTGAAGGCATAGATTTTGAAGAGACCTTTGCACCGGTGGCTCGTCTGGAAGCCATTCGTATGTTTCTTGCATTGGCTGCATACAAAACCTTCAAGGTATTTCAGATGGTTGTAAAGTCAGCCTTCTTGAATGGATTACTTGAAGAAGAGGTCTACATTGAGCAACCTGATGGTTTTCTCATTAGCAAAAATTCAGACCTAGTGTGCAAGTTGAAAAAGGCTCTTTATGGGCTGAAACAAGCGTCAAGGGCGTGGTATGCAAGGCTGGACCTCTATCTCTGCTAGATCGGCTTTGGTAAAGGACTGGTTGATAGCAATCTTTATGTCAAAACAGAGTTGAGCAAACAGCTGGTTGTCATTGTTTATGTCGATGACATAATCTTTGGTGGCAATGATGAGGAAATGTGCAGGAATTTTGCTGAAGAGATGAAGAAAGAATTTGAGATGTCAATGCTTGGAGAACTAAAGTTCTTCCTTGGTTTACAGGTTCAGCAGCTGAAATATGGTATCTTCATATCACAGATGAAATACATCAAGGAAATGCTGAAGCGTTTTAACATGGAAGACAGCAAGCCAGTGAGCACACCAATGACAACGAACACAAAGCTAAGCAAAGATGATAAGGGTTCGTCCGTTGATCACACCACTTATCGTTCTATGATAGGAAGCTTGCTTTATTTGACTGCTACAAGACCGGATCTTCTGCAAGCAGTATGTATGGTGGCTCGATTTCAAGCATCACCAACTGAGACGCACCTTACAGCAGTAAAAAGGATATTTCGATATCTGAAAGGTACCATGGAGCTTGGCATTTGGTATCCTAAAGGCAAATCCTTCACTCTGGTTGCATACTCTGACGCCGATTGGGCTGGATGTATAGATGATCGCAAGAGTACAAGCGGTGGTGCATTCTATCTCGGTGAAAGGTTGGTGGCATGGCACAGTAAGAAACAAGATTCAGTATCCCTTTCTACAGTGGAAGCGGAATATATTGCAGCGGCAACTTGTTGTACGCAAGTGTTATGGATGCGGCAAATGCTCTCTGATCTAGGAGTTCCGACAACGGATCCTACGCCGATCCTCTGTGACAACACAAGTGCAATTCACATCTCTAAGAATCCTGTTCAGCATTCTAGAACGAAGCATGTTGCAATCCGCTATCACTTTCTCAAGGAAAAGGTTGCAGACGGTGAGGTAAAGTTGGAATATATTCCAACTACTGAGCAAGTTGCTGATATCTTCACAAAACCTCTGCCAAAGGAAGTCTTCGAGTATCTCCGGAAAAAATTAGGAGTTACTCACTCTCCTAATCCTTAGGAGTTGTGCTTGAAAGGGGGAGCAATGTATTCCTTAAATATCCTATTCGCTCCTTGGTTGGTCCCTTTGGACTTGTTATCAAAGGGGGAGAAAGTTATGCTAGGAGAAAGCTATGCTAGAAGAAGTTATGCTATGATAGCTTGGGGGAGATTGGTATCAAGAATGTGAATGTGAAGATCTTGATTCTGTTGGTTTATGGTTCTGAAGAAGCTTCATGAAGGTCAACTGGTTCAAAGTGTTCCAAGTGTTGAAGTTCCAAGTGTTGCCAACAATTCCAAAGGGGCAGATTGTTGGAATTTGAGATGCCTTGAGAAGTCTTATGAGGCATTGAAGTGTTTAGTATCTCAAGTATCATCTTGTGTTGGAATTATTGTTAACACAATGTCACAAGTGTGGTGTTGATAGTATGGTGTTGATAAAGCTTCAAAGAGAAAACAGAGCTGAAACAGTGCAGGAAATCAGAATTCCATCTGTCAACCGCAAGTTCTACCGGTAGAAGTGGCTGATATTCCAGCAGAGAGTTTGGACACGAGAATTCCATCTGTCAACCGGTAGTTCTACCGGTAGAAAAGGCTGACCTTGAGATTTCCATCTGTCAACCGTAAGTTCTACCGGTAGAAGTGGCTGAAATTCTAGCAGAGGTTTGGACATGAGAATTTCATCTGTTAAACCGGTAGTTCTACCGGTAGAACACTCGGGAAACCAGAATTGCACAGAAATAGAAGTTTTGCACGAAAATTCAGGAAACTTATGTATTTTGTTTGGGACTCTTTTTAAACGAATTCTAGCCTAATTTGAACACTCTTTAGGGTTACCAAAACCTATATAAAGGCTTGCTAAGTTCGTTTTCATAAGTAGAGAAGAGAAGAGAGAACAAAAGAGAGGGTTTTGGAGAGAAGAGTGATTGGAGAAGAAGGTGCTGCTGTGTGTTGCTGTGTTGCACGTTTCTACAGTAAGTGTGGACGAGAATGTGCTCATGAAGATGGTGATTCGTCTATAGATAAGTGTCTCTCTTTTTATGCTTTTAATTTCAATTTGTAAGGGATTGAGAGAGAGAGATTGTAGAGGGGAAGGGCTGTAGAAAAGTTCTCTACTTTAATTCTGTAGAACATCAAGTTGGTGCTTGGTGTTAGGGGTTTGGTGATCCTATCTGTTGGTGCAGATAAATTGTAAGGGGAGTAGGTGCTTCCTAGATAGTTGGTGCTATCTGAAACTTAAGGGTTGGTGCTCTTTGTCGTTGGTGCGACTAAATAGATTCAGACCTGTTCCGGATCGGTGTTCGGACAGTCTTTGAACCGTGGACGTAGCCTTTTGGTGAACCACGTTAAATCTGGTGTCCTTGTGTGATTTGATTTGCTTTTGTTATTAAATTGGACCTGTTTTTAAGGAATCACTGATTCACCCCCCCCCCCTCCCCTCTCAGTGATCGCGATATCTAACAAGAAGATGGGCATACACGGGTCATAGACGTTTTCTACCTCCATTGCATAGGTTCAGGAGGGACAAAGTGTCATTTGATGGCACTCGGGAATATGGTCCAGCACCTCGAACAATGACGGGAGTTGAATTGTTGTTACAGCTCGGGCAAGAGAAAATACGTACTGTGTATGATTTTTAAGACTTACTTCCCCCCCTGCTCCCATCTATTCCCGGTGCAAATAGAAGGCGAAGTCACAATTGAAAGAAAAAAAGTATTTTCTACGATCTACCGTACTGGAAAGATAACTTACTGAGGCACAACATAGATGTCATGCACATAGAGAAGAATGTCTGTGACAATATATTGTGGACCATCCTCGGTGTCCAGGGGAAGTCGAAGGATGGTGTCAATGCACGCCGTGACTTGGAAGAAATGGGCTTGAGAAAATCGTTGCACTTGCAGCTGAGAGAGTCCAACAAGGCATACATGCCTCCTGCACAGTACACGATGAGTAAAGATGAGAAAGATGTCTTCCTCTCCGTTCTGAATGGTGTCAAGTTTCCTGACGGATATTGTTCACATATCGCTAAGCGTGCGAACATGAAAGAAAGAACATTGCAGGGTTTGAAGAGTCATGACAATCATATTCTTATTCAACAGTTACTGCCTATCTCCATACAGAATTGTTTGCCTAAGAATGTTGTAGCGCCGTTGATTGAAGTTAGTAACTTCTTCAGACATCTGTGTTCTAGAGTTAACCAAATTGATGACTTGAATGGTCTGCAAGAAAGGATTGCTGTGACATTGTGTCATCTAGAAAAAAAATTTCCACATGCATTTTTCGATGTCATGGTTCACTTGACCATACACTTAACCAGTGAAGCTGTACTTGGAGGCCCAGTCCAATTCAGATGGATGTATCCGATCGAGAGGTACATGAATACATTGAAGAGGTATGTTCGTAATAGAGCTCGTCCAGAGGCATCAATAGCTAAGGGGTATTTGATGGATGAGTGTACCAATTTGTGCGCAACATATCTTAATGATAATATTGAAACAAAGTTAAGTAGGCCCTCGCGGATTAATGATGGTCCAGTTTGGGAGGGCACGCCATTTGATCTCAACAATATTGAGTGGATTCAAGCTCACCGGCATGGGTGTTGTTCAACATCCCATCTGTTGTGGCTTTGGCTCAATAAGTTATCACTCATTCATAAGAGTAACTTGTCAATTCTATTGTTTAAATTATCATACTCGTCATTAAACACGTGTTATGCATTGCAGGACACACATCGATGAGCTTAAACGGGACATGCCTCGTGCTACAGATCAAATTCATCAGTCCCATTATCGGTCATTTCACGAGTGGTTTAAGAATCACGTACGTATTCATTCATTATGGTAAGTTAATTAGCCTCTATATACAATCACTGAGCAAACGGGCTCCGGTGAGTTACATTCATCCATTATTATAGAGATGCCACACTTTCTCCTCTGATCTTTGAATGTATTATTACAAGAGAGCAATAAAAAAAAAGTTCTAAAGTTAAATAAAAAGGTCAAGGTTGTTTAGACTTTATAATAAATTAAATCTCGTTGTGCAGTTCACTTTAATTATATGTTAATCTTGCTCTTAGTTTTTTTTACGCAGTATTGAAGAAAAGTGGATGTAGTGTTGCTCTTTGTTTATTTTTAAACAATGTTGCACGTGTTGGAATGTCATAACAATGTCTTTTTTTTTAGGATGGATTTTTATTTTGCAATGGTAATGGTAAAGTGCTTAATTTTAATGTTGTAAGAATATTTGAATATATAAATTTTCATTGGCATTTGAATGTTGGTATGTAGTAGAATGTTTGCATGAATTTTTATTTTGCAATGGTAATGGTAAAGTGGAGGAAGAATGAGTTGGTAGCGTGTAGGGGCTGTGGCAGGGAGGAGATGATTTAAAACAAGAGAAGTTCCCACATTTTTTTATGAATCCAAGAACATAGTAACCAAGCGAATCTATAAGAAATATAAAAAGGTAACTAGTCTTATGTAAAATTTAAAACCTGTATCATTTCTATAGTCTTTGATGTCACCCAATTTACTTTTGCCAGATGAATGATTAGGTTTTGTTTCCGAGTACCACACATGTCACTTGCTATCATATGTGGTTTTTGCTTCTAGGACATGGACCTGTTTGAGACTCTTTCCTGTATGTCTAAAAGGGTAGAAACCTAGTTATGAACTTCAAACGTTTTGTATCTTGGATTTTCTCTTTCATGAAAACCAACTGGGTTCTTCTTCGGATTTCTGTACCCTTAGTTTACTCTTTTCTATCGTAGATGGCATCTGAAAGTAAAGGGCCGACTGCATTATGAATTCCCTCGCTTTTCTCTTTGTAGTGATACAAGAGTAGTCACCCTTGAAGTTGATGGTCCCTTTGAGTTGTGAATGAAAAAGAAATTTGACAATGCATGTATTATGTGACAACCAAGCTCTTTATCAGGAGAAACATATCAAGAGTTGGTAAAAAGGTTGGATGAAGGTAATTTTCAATGCTTATTCTTTTATTTTATTTTATTTGCTTATTGTAATCTGTTCATTTTTTTATTTTCTTTTTGTTGGATATTGAACAGTGATTAAAGATTAAGTAATAGGCTTGTATAGGCTATTTGTATCCTACTAGCACGTTTTATGTAGAATATTAAAACATGAGGTGTTGGCTCTGCGGGTCCCGGGGTGGAACACATTGGCCCAAGGTTATACACAACTTGGGCTAGTAGAAACAATAAAAAAAAAAGGGAAGAATAACAGTTGGTTCAGGTGAGGAATGTGGCTGAATTCAGGTGGGTAAAATGTCTGACTTCAGTTGAGAAAGATGACTGTTTGTTAGAATCCAAGAGAAGGCCATAGACAAATCCATCACTGGCCAGCAGTCAGACCAATATATGGGAACCTAAAAGGGGCTCCATAGACTATAGCTGAATCTGCTCCATAGCAGGTGACAAGATGAGATCCATCTGAGCTCAGGCCACAGAAACCAGGACCATTCTCACCATATGAAACTGCAATAGAGGACATGGAACCCAGGCCGGAAACCTGCAGCCTTGTATCAGAACTGCAGCCTTGTATCAGAAAACACCATAAAGATGAGAGCTTGGATGAGAAACCCAGCTCTTCTGGTGCTCATCTTCAGGACCCAGATGCGAAAACAGCTCATAAGAAATATCCACTAAGATCACTGATTGAAAGAAGAATATCCCAGTTAATTTGTTTATATGTGCATGCACATTCCCATGATGTTGAATCACTTAGTTTTAATTGAATCTAAGACCTGAATCTAAATCCAGAGCTTGAAATCTACAACCTTACTCAGAGAACCCAAATTCAGCTCCTCTGATATGCATCTTCAAGTCCCAGATGAGAAAGCTTTCTTTTCACTGCAGGTAAGGGTAAGGTTTGTCACTTGATAGAACTTACACACCACAAGATTCCATTTTGAACCTGAATCCCACCCCTATGTTAGTTAATCCTCTAGACCCATTAATGCAAATGAAAATGCAGTCTTTTCTTCTGGGGTGGATTTGGTGAATGGCTGGACAAGAAGAAAGAACCATGGACAGATGGGTTGGGGAAGGTGTGAGCCACAAAGGTTTGCAGGGATGGTGATGGTAAGTGCCAGATGAATTGCATTAAATTCCAACTTCTGATTATGGGCAAGTGTAGGTGAGGACTGTGAATGAGAAATTAATGCCTTTTCATCTTTTCATGCTTACATTTCTGCATGTGAATTCAGATTTCTTCTGAAAGATAAGTGGGCCCTTTTTCCAAAATATAAAAAACAACCTAATCATTCAAGCCTTTTCTATTGGCTTTTGTGTGGGTGTTGGTGTTTTTGGGCTTTGGGCACCTTTTGTGTAACAGGAGAATTAGAGAGAAAAGAAATGTCTTGACTTTCGTTTGGTGGGTTTGGTTTTAAGATAGATATTGTTGTTTGGTTTAATGCTTTTTCGTCGTAAAGCAGAAGCTTTTTTTTTTGTTTTTATAACTTCTTTCTTTCTTTCTTGGGCATTCTTCTTTTTGGTGGAGACAAAACCAAAATTCATGGAAGGTACAGACGTGCAGTACTGTCTGGTTTGTAGAATTTCGGGATATGTCACCTGATGATTGTCGTTCAAAGTAGAATTTCAAAATGTCTAAAGCAAAGTAAGTATTTTCAAAACTAAAATTTCATTTTCCAGTCAAAAGTGGCTTTTCCATGATCAACTATTGGCCATGTTTGGTATCTCTACTCTTTTTTTTGACAAACCCAGTAAAATTAGGGCCATATAGAGGATTTTATTATGTAACACTTTGAGATTTTATTATTATGTGATTGACTCAAATGTTGTAGCACCCATTATTTAAGGTTCCTTTTTTATTGTATCCTAAATTGCAAAGTGGTTTCAATATTTTTGTAGCATGGATAGTTCCATTCTCTTGTGCATTAGAGGCCATCAGGAATTTGGAAATCATTTTTAATATAACTTTTGTTACAGTTAAAAAAAAAAAGAGTCCAATTGCAGTATTTAAGGTTCTTATTTTTCTCTTTATACTCCGTAGGATCGTTTTGTAAAGAGGAAATCTGAAGATCAAATAGAGGTATAAAAGGGAACAATAAACATGGTTTCATTCGCCATCTTTTCCTGTAAAATCTCAATTATTAATTCTATGGCTTGTTCAATGTGAGAGTTAATGAGGCTGTAATGAAATGTCATAGAAATGTATATTTGTAGTAGAAAGTGAAAATATGTTCCTCCTTACAAGTGACACAAAATTGTAGGTTTCAATGGCCAGCCGGGGGTCCAAAACGTGAAACGGCCCCCGAAAAAATCGAAAACCGGCACGAGCACTTCGCTCGTGGGTAGAGTGACTTGTAGGAACCGATGGCTCGTAAATAGGACTCCCGGTTAAAGAATCACAAGCGAAAACATCGGATTTTCCAGCACTTAGGCTCAAAAACGGCCCGCCGGGGGTCCAGAGCATGAAACGGCCCCCGGAAAAATTGAAAACCGGTACGAGCACTTCGCTCGAGGGTAGAGTGACTTGTAAGAACTGACGACTAGCAAATATGACTCCCGGTTAGAGAATTAAGAGCGAAAACATCGGATTTTCCAACACTTAGGTTCGAAAACGGCCCGTCGAGGTCCGGAACGTGAAACGACCCCCGGAAAAATCGGAAATAAGCACGAGCACTTCGGTCAAGGGTAGAATGACTTGTAGGAACTAACGGCTCTTAAATAGGACTCCCTGTTAGAGAATTACGAGCGAAAACATTGGATTTTCCAACACTCAGGCTCAAAAACGGCATGCTAGGTGTCCGGAATGTGAAACGGCCCCTGTAAAAATTGGAAACCGGCACGAGGACTTTGTTCAAGGGTAGAGTGAGTTGTAGGAACTGACGGCTCACAAATAAGAAGTCCGGTTAGAGAATTACGAGCGAAAACATCAGATTTTTCAACACTTAGGCTCGAAAACGGCCCGGCGGGGATCCAGAATATTAAAGGGCCCCCGAAAAAATTAGAAACCGGCATGACACTTCGCTCGAGGGTAGAGTGACTTGTAGGAACTGACGGCTCGTAAATAGGACTCCCGGTTAGAGAATTACGAGCGAAAATATCGGATTTTCCAACACTTATGCTCGAAAACGGCCCGCCGGGGGTCCGGAACGTGATACGGCTCCCGAAAGAATTGGAAACCAGCACAAGTACTTCTATCGATGGTAGTGTGACCTGTAGGAACTGACGGCTCACAAATAGGACTCCGGGTTAGAAAACTACGAGTGAAAACATCTGATTTTCCAACACTTAGGCTCGAAAACGGCCCCCTGGGGGTCCAGAACGTGAAACGGCCCCCAAAATATTCAAAAACTAGTACGAGCTCTTCCCTCAATGGAAGAGTGACTTGTAGGAACTGACGGCTCGTAAATAGAAAGTCCGGTTAGAGAATTACGAGCGAAAACATCAGATTCTCCAACACTTAAGCTCGGAAATGGCCCACCGGGGGTCCGGAACGTGAAACGGCCCCCGAAAAAAATTGGAAACCAGCACGAGCACTTCGTTCGAGGGTAGAGTGACTTGTAGGATCTGACGGCTCACGAATAGGAAGTCCGGTTAGAGAATTACGAGCGAAAACATCGGATTTTCCAACACTAAGGCTCAAAAATGGCTCGCCGGGGCTCCGAAACATGAAACGGCCCCCGAAAAAATTGAAAACTGATACGAGCGCTTCGTTAGTGGGTAGTGTGACTTGTAGGAACTGACGGCTCGCAAATAGGACTCCCTGTTAGAGAATTACGAGCAAAAACATCGGATTTTCCAACACTTAGGCTCGAAAACGGCCCGCCGGGGGTCCGGAACGTGAAACGGCTCTCGGAAAAAATTGAAAACTGGCACAAGCACTTTGCTCGAGGGTAGAGTGACTTGTAAGAACTAACGGCTAGCAAATAGGACTCCCGGTTAGAGAGTTATGAGCGAAAACATTAGATTTTCCAAAACTTAGGCTCGAAAATGGCCCGTCGAGGTCCGGAATATGAAACGGCCCCCGGAAAATCGAAAACCAGCACGAACACTTCGGTCAAGGGTAGAGTTGTTGACACCAAAAATGTCACTTTACCTCTTCAAGATCCAAAGAGCTACATGAAGTCACAACCTGCCATAAATAGGCAATGCTACTTCCAAAAAATCAAATCTTGTCAGAATCAAACAAAAACTGCAAGATCCTTCAAGACAGCCAAAAGAGGAGTACACAAGAAGTTTCGGGCCATTTCAAAATCATTTGGCCTAACTTCGCTTCTCCGACAGCCGAAAAGGAGCTCTCGGCGGCGAAAGCATCGGAGACACCAAATCTTCGATCAGAGCCGATGGATGGTCTCAAAATACATCCAAAAGGCTCCACGTCAAGTTCCGAGTCAAACCGACAACGTTTGACCCTACATCAACCCTCGAACAGCTAAATCAAGCCTCTCGGCAGCAAGAACCGCCGAGCCCATCACTCATCAGATAGAGTACATGGACGGCTTCAAAATGCTTACAAAGGGCTGCACGTCAAATTTCAGGTCATTTCGACAACATTTGACCATAGTTTGACGCTCGGAAGCCAAATCAGGCCTCTCGGCGGCAAAGCTCTCCGGGACCATGGTTTCAAAGACAGAGCCTATGGATCATCTTAAAATGAATCCAATGGGTTTCCTGTCAAATTTCAAGTTAATCGGACATCGGTTGACCGCACATCAAACCGCGACATCTTCATCGCGACAAAAGCGAGTCTACTAGTGATAGGACCCCAAACGGTTTCAAAACTCAAACAAAAGCCTATGGTTGGTCTTATTTACTGCTCAGGAGGCTTCACCTCAAATTTCAGGTCATTCCGACATCGTTTGTCCCAGTTTCAGCTTCTGACGGAAAATCGGCAGCTCTGCGCGACAAAGTCTTCGGCTTTCTCAAGAAATTGGAAACTTTGCAAACCAAAATGCAAGGATTCTTATCAGGTTTCCTACAGGGAAATCAAGCCAATAAATGGTCAAAAATGTCAAGGAAAAATACAAAAGAAAAAAGAATCGAAAAACAGCAAAAACGGACACAAAATGGGACAAAATGGGGGAAAACCCCCCCAGGGTCGCAGACCCCTGCGACCACTGCGACCTTGGCCCAGGGTCGCCGGCGACCTTGGCCCAGGGTCGCCGGCGACCCTGGAGCCCGGGATCGCCGGGAAGGCCCCGGAAACCCCGGTTTTCGCCGCTTTTTTTGCGATTCGAAGCGTCTAGCCTCTGGTAGTTTCCAAAACTCATACTTTTGAGACACCAAATCCTCTGACATCCGTCAAAAACACGGGTCAATCATCAAAAGTATCGAAAACAACATTGATCGCCACCCGGTCAACCAAAAAAAAAGTGTGCTTTCTACCCGACCGATCAAGAAATCGACAGGACGGATGGCACGGACCCGCTGTTGGCAACCAACACCTGAAGTCACATGGTCATCCGATGTCGATCTACATGAAGATCCATCGATGATCATTGCCAGAAGAATCCCAAAAGACGCGGCACGGCCTGCGACTCTTCAACTGCTCGGCGACCACTTAATGCGATTAATTGACTAGCTTTATTACAGTCATTAATCCATTTCTTTGGATAGACCAATCAAAAGCAAGCATCTGGGAGTTACAAGTCAAGAGATTCATGGCATTTAACCCATGAAACTCCTCCCATCATGGCGATTAAAGATGATTAAATGCCCTTAATCTCCTCCGGCCAATCAGAAGCCAAGAAAAAGGAGTTACAAAATAAAGAATTCAATTCTGTAACTCCTCCCTTTATGTAGCTTTATGACAATCAAGGCTCATAAACCCTCCTAAATGGCTACCTAAAAGCCTATAAATAGGAGAGCTCTCCAAGAAGAAAAGAAACAACGGAGAAAACCACAGAGACACAGACAAAGCACAGAAATTCAGAGAAGGAAAAGAGAGAAGACTCTGTGGAAATCCTACACCGACTACCGCTACAAGGTGACAAAAGTCCCTTGGGGGTACCCCCCCCCCCAAGGTCCTTGCCTTCTCCTTCTGCCTCCAATGGTTTAGATGTGGCTTTTCAGCCCGTCTACTCGGCTTTTTATTGGACATAGGACCTCCCTTTGGTCTTTGTTCTCTAAAAACCTGAGGTTATAGCCAAGCCAAGCGAATCAATAGCATCCTCTGTTCTCATCTGCATGGATGATGGCGAAGCCCATATATGGCTTGCGACCGTCAATCTAAACGGGTCCCCCACAATCTCCTGAGAAGTTAGATCCTCCTTTTCTTGCTTTTCATTGTAGTTTGTATTTTTTTAAAGAGACAAAAATCACAACTCTTGTCTTTCATTATTGATAAGGATTGGAAATCGGCTATAAACGCCAAAATCGGCTATAAATGCCAAAAAAATCGCCTTTCACGGCAAACCAAGAAAAATGTCTCTTTTCTTAAATATATGTGCAATGGAAAACTTGAAAGAAGCTGATTTCTTTTTTACTTGCGACGGTTGATCTCCGGATCACCACTTGCAATTCCGAGTAAAATAGAAAATCTGGCACACCCACACAACAAAAATGTTGATGCACGCCTCTGCCCCCCGGTTACGAAAGCGTCGGACCCAACGGACTCCCACGTCCGCCGACCTCGGTAAAACCGAGCAGGAGAGCGGTCCATCAAGCTGGCACACCCGGTGGGACCCGTTTATTTGAGAACACGATGCTAGAAATGAAATATTTGCATATCATATATTTTGCTCTACGCTTATATTTCTTTTCTCGATTCCTTGGCTACTTTATAATTGGTGGCCTATGTTGGATTCCGCATCTAAAAAAAAGTGAGATGAGATTTTTTGGAAATTTCTAATTCTGTGAATTTATTTCCACTCTTTCTCTTTTCAAAAAACAAAAAAAACAAAAAAAAATCATATTTTTCATTTTGGATTCAAAATTGAGAAGCCTTGATCCGTTCCTATTGTTCGTCGCACTTGCAGAAATGTTGAGCCTGTTCGACTAAGGTTTGGGCCATCGTTTCTCTTCGATGAGTTCATTAAAGATCTAAAAAAAATAAAAAAATAAAAAACTTAGATTTCTCATTTTGGATTCAAAATTGAGAAACCTTGATCCGTTCCTATCGTTCATCGTGCTTGCAGAAATGTTGAGCCTGTTCGACTAAGGTTTTGGGTTATCGTTTCTCTTCGATGAGTTCATTAAAGATCTAAAAAAAAATGAGATGAGATTTTTTGTTTGGAAATTTCTAATTCTTTGAATTTATTTCCACTCTTTCTCTTTTCAAAAAAAAAAAATAAAAAATCAGATTTTTTTCATTTTGGATTCAAAATTGAGAAACCTTGATCCGTTCCTATCGTTCATCGCGCTTGCAGAAATGTTGAGCCTGTTCGACTAAGGTTTTGGGCCATCGTTTCTCTTCGATGAGTTCATTAAAGATCTAAAAATAAATAAAGAAATAAATAAAAATATAAAAAAATTAGATTTCTCATTTTGGATTAAAAATTGAGAAACCTTAATCCGTTCCTATCGTTCATCGCGCTTGCAGAAATGTTGAGCCTGTTCGACTAAGGTTTTGGGCCATCGTTTCTCTTCGATGAGTTCATTAAAAATAAAAATATATATATATATATAAACAAAAAAAAAAGAAATTGACCACTAAGGTTAAACCAACTGTGTTCTTTGATCATGGTTGATTCAAAGAAAAGCCTTGTCCAGAGTGTGGAGACAGCTTGACTGTTATAGGCAAGGGTCCTCCAAACGGGTTCATTAAGTAATCCTACCCTTACCTGGGGGCAATTCTATCAATCAAGATTTCATAAGACCGGGTTAGGAGGCCTATGTGTACTCTCTCGTCTTTTAAATAAATTTTTTTAAAAAAATAAAATTTTTAAAAAATAAAAATTTTAAAATAAAAAATAAAAAATAAGAAAAGTTAAAAAAAAAACATCTTAAAAAAATAAAAAATAAAAAATAAATAAATAAATAAATAAAAAGATTTTTTTTAAAAAAAAATCTTCAAAATCTTCAAAAAAAAAAAAACTTCCGTCATTTTGGGTTTAGATTGGAGAAATCTTGGTCTTCTCCTTTCTGAGCACTGGCGCTCGCGGAAATCGCTGAGCCCGTGTTTAGATTGGAGTGCCTTTTGCTCTCTTTGATGAACCCGATATTGGCATTTCAAAAAAAAAAAACTCGTCATTTTTAGATTCAGATTCGAGAAATTATGGTTCATTTCTTTCTGAGCACTGGCGCTCGTGGAAATCGCTGAGCCCGTGTTCAGATGGGAATACCATCTACTCTCTTTGATGAATCCAATCTTGACCTTTCAAAACAGAGAATCTCATCTCATGGATGCGGTCTCAAAACATTTGTGTCTAGTTGTACTAGTACGCCCTTTCAGGGTCTACTGTATTGCGACCGGCACATCTGTAACTCCAAACTTTATATTCTTCTTATCTCGAGCAAGCTTTGCTTCTAGATAAGTCCAATTTAAGTTTACAATTGCTTCTAGCAGTCACTGGGACGCTCATTCTGGACTTACCATACTTGCGATCAGAACAATTGTACCCTCTATGGCATTTTGCCTTCCTTATATTGCTTGGGTCATCTCCCTTGAGCAATTTGAAAAGACGAAACCATAGAACTTCCCATTTATGATCATTATATTCTTATGATTACTAATGGATGTAGTCTTGTTTCAGAAATTTTCGAAAAAAACTAACAATGGCAGCATCGCTTACCATTACTTTCGATGAGAACAAGCACCAAGTCATGCTTCAACAGAAGCAAACTACGCGCACCTACAAGCGCCCCATCAGCTGCCGAAGCGTCAACTCCCTCGGCAACTCTCTCAGCTCCGGGTCGACCTCGACTCCCCGGACTATCGTCTTTGGGACGCTGGGACCATTCCCACTTCCCGAGGAACAAACTGCTCCCTCCAAGAAGCAGAAACTCGCCTCTCAACGTGTCACTACCGTGACACCAAAGGCGAGCACCAGAAGGCCTGAAGCCCGTGGCACCCCCACGAAGCCTCAACTAGCAAACGACCAGGTCTATCCCAAGACTTGGTCCCCAAGACCTTCACCAAAATAGAGAAGGTCCCAAACATCCACTAAGCCAGCATTCCTGGCCCCACTCAAGGAGAACCAGTTCTACCCTCTGGCTTACATGAAAGAGGAGAGACCCATCTCCAACCTGACTCTCAAGTCAACCCAGCATGAGCCGGCTTGTTCCTACAAGCCCAAAATCAGATCATGCATCACAAGGCCTCTCCAAGCACCTGCTAAGGCCTACAAACCTGCAGTTCGACCCTTCATCTCTATAGGGGCCGAACTCCAAAAATTCAAAGCTTCGCTGCAACAGGCGAAGGACAGGGTTCGCATCCTGTCCTTGCCCAGCTACAAAGAAGACAGGCTCGGCTGCTGCGCCCGAGGGAGCACATCCTTCATCATCAAAGCCCAGCCAGAGCTGACCGAAGCTCAAATTGCTCGTCGTATATGCCGCCGCGCGTCATACCGGCAAAAGAGACTAGAGAAGCAAAGGACCCAGCCTCCTACACTTCAAGTCTCTCCCAAATGGGTCGAAAAAGAAAGACCCAACCAAGTTGCTGCCGTCCATATGGTTGGAAAAACCAGAAGGCGCCAAAAGTCAGCAAAAAAAATCCATGTCCGACGTCCGACGACCCGCAGTGTCTCAAGGACAAGAAGACATTCAGAAGAATCCCCTGCTCCTTCAAGCAAAGGACAGCAGAGTGATCCTTCCTCAAACTCTTCTTCAAAAAGAATGAGCCCCAGCTCAGTCACCAGGATAGTTTCTTCGTTCGAATCACGAATGATGAATGTTTTGGCTACAAATTCTGAGCCACCACCCCGTAATCCACCTCCAGAAGATGCGATCACCCGCATCCAGCAGTTGGAACAAGGCCAGCAGAGGATTGAAACTCTGATGGAAAACCTTCTCATCGCCTTCCAAAATCAGGCGAACAATGAACCTCCTCCGAATCATCAAAACGACGAGGTAAATGGAGAAGAAAATGAGTCACGCGCCCATACCAAAAAGGACGTAGACAGTATCCTCGCCAAAGCAAAAGAAGAGGATATACTCAAGGAGCATGGGATCAAGCCACCATATCCCTTATGGATGGACTCGGTCCCGTTCCCCACCAAATTTAAGCATCCTACTCTCCAAACATATACGGGGAAAGGATCAGCCAGACAGCACGTCATCCACTTCAAGATCCTGACGGGAGCTATCGCGGAGCAAGATGCACTCAAGATCCGCCTCTTTGCAAATACCCTAAAAGGTACGGCCTTCTATTGGTACTCCACTCCGCCGGAAGACTCAATCCAAAACTGGGCCATGCTAGAGACACATTTCCTGACTCACTTCAAAGGTGAGGATCATCCCGCTACTATGGCTCAGCTGTGCAGCCTAAAACAGGGGGAGAATGAATCAACAAATGACTTCATTCACAAGTGGAAAGCAATGGCATACAAATGCTCTGATGTACTGCCACAAGCGTCGCTCGTCGACATCTGCCGAAACAACATGAGAGCTAGAATCCGCTCCATGATTCCATGGAAGCTGAAACGGTGATTAAAGACCTCAACAGTCAGAAATCATCAAGAAAAGAGCCAACCGCCATTGCAACCTCTAAACCAAAGAAGAAAGAGGTCCTCAATGTGCAGACCAAGTCAGCTCCTCAGCCACCAAAGAAAGCTGAAAACAAAGCTGCGGGTAAGAGACCTGAACTCTCAGATGCCTTCAAAGAACGAGTAGAGAAGAAATACCCGTTTGATGAAGATGTTGATGAAATCTTCGGGGCTCTTGTGGCAAACGGCAAGCTCACCTTGCCTGAACCAAAAAGACCGGGTGATGTTGGCAAAACCAACGATCCTCGGTACTGTCCATACCACCAGATGATCTCGCATCCTCTCAATCAATGCTTCGTTGTGAGGGAGAAAATAAACGAGATGTGGAAAAACGGAGTCATCACCTTTGACAAAAACTATGGGCCTGCCTCCGTCAACATGGTGACATGTGGACAAACATCAAAATCACCGAAGAAGAAGATCACTACTTCCTTCAAGGTGATAAACTCAATCCAAGCGTCCGAGGAACTGGTTCCTTACCCGACACCAGACGGACAACCGATATGGGTACATCCCGATCTCCTGGAAGATGAAAATTGGGAGGTTGTGAAAACAAAGCCTACAGCTCAGCAGCGAAGGCAGGCTAGGAAACATCTCCTCAAGCTTAAACGGCAAGAAAAGACCCAGCCAAAACAAGAAGTCAAAGAAAAGGCAGAGGCTTCCTCTACCGCTTCACTGGAGGCAAGAAAAACATCCCTTCCAGAGACTTCAAAGGGGGTAAGAAAATTCACTCTCAGTGATTTCATGCCACCTCAATTCAAAGAAGCCATGCAGGAGGCATCATATTCTTGCAATTCGGTAGTTGGATTCTCCATTGATGGATACGAGTCCACCGACACCGATGATGGATTCGAATCCAACTACACAGATGAGTGGGAGGAGTCCCTTGAAACAGGAGAATATCTCTCCGATGAAGAATGGGTTCCTGAGTCTCATCTTATGCCAGTAATCTGGTATAACCCCCTACAGCCACAAGGATCCTGGTCTGATGATGAAGAAGACCAAGAAGCTGTACAAGAAAATGCTGCTGACCCAGCACCTCTCATTACTCCAGTGGAAATCAACCATGTTGAGCCACAAAGAGTTGATGAAGAAGAAGATCCGGCTCCCATGCCCGATCTTGAAGAATATGCAAGGATCTTGCAGCGACTCGCTCTAGAACAAGAGCAAGACCGCGTCAACGAGCCTCCTCGCAACCCAGAGCCTGAAGTCCCTGAAGACCACCAGGTACATCCTCCCTTAACTCCTGAAAATGGAGAAAATTGCTGGATAGACTATCCTCTTACATCCGAGGATGAGTCTGACTCCGATCAGGCAATGTCTCCCGTCGGAGCTTCCTGTAATGTGATAATTCGGGATTATAGCTCTTCCGAAGCATCGTCTGATGAGAGCACTTACACTCCGGCGACGCCTAGCAATGTATCTTCTGGAGCCACCTCGTCTCACGTGACTTTCACTGAGATGACACCCTCTCAGGTTTCTTCTCCTGAGACTGTGACTTCAAAGTTCACACCCTTCCTGACTGAAGAATTCCCAGCTATTGATGCTTGGGATGAAGAATTAGTCAACAAAGAAGAAAGGTTGCTGGATGCTGTTCAGGACTTGTTCGCGGAAAATGCTCCGTGCAACACGATCACTGAGGATGGCAACTCTGCTGCTGATTCATCCTCAGCAAATGAAAAATGACAGCCTCTTGATCCTGAAGACAATCTTCCAAACGAAGACCCTTCTCAAGAAGCTCTCGAAGTTGGTAGAGGCACCCGCTCTGGCCGGGACTACCATAAAAATTACAACTAATCTTCCTTTACATATGTAAATCCTTCAGGAAAAGATGTTGTAAGCGCCCTTATTGGCAACAATGATGAACATGCAGGCCCTAAGGAGGCTTTCAAGTATGACTTGATTGAACACTTCAGGCACATACCTGCACGTCTGCACATCCTAGATTTGTTGCGAATGTCTCCGCACACTCGTGATAATCTCATCTCGGAATTACAAAAGCTGAATAAGGATGTCGACAAACATGCCCCGCAAGTCCTCCAAATTGAAATGGACTACCGGGTCAAAAACTCAGAAGCCTCCTTAAAAGGAGAAAAGAAGAAAACCGAAGGATCATGCATTGAATGCCTCTCGGTTAAAAAAGCAGCCAGTGCAACCATCGCCTTCACAAAGGACGACCTCCTACTTGGCGAAACCAGGCATAACCGACCCCTGTACTTCACAGGGTATATTAAGGAAATGCCTATGCACAGAGTTCAGATCGACCCAGGTTCTGCACTCAACCTCATCTCCACATCGGCTCTTG
The DNA here is from genome assembly GCA_012931725.1 of Litsea cubeba. Taxonomy (NCBI): domain Eukaryota; kingdom Viridiplantae; phylum Streptophyta; class Magnoliopsida; order Laurales; family Lauraceae; genus Litsea; species Litsea cubeba. The sequence goes on from CM022946.1 coordinate 102,549,667, forward strand.
AAGAGTTGGGCATCCCACCCAGCAAGCTTAGCCACACATCTGTATCTATCTTTGGATACGATGGGAGTACTCAAAGGCCTATCGGCAAAATCAGGTTCAAGTTGCAGATCGGTGATCTTATCTCTGAGGTCACTGTGTATGCAATAAAAACTCCTTCATGCTACAACATCCTTCTCGGACGCCCTTGGATCCACGAGAATGGTGTTGTCCCTTCAACTCTACATCAATGCATCAAGTTTGTTGGCGACGACGGCATGATACATCGAGTCTTTGCGGACAGAAAACCCTTCAAAGGTAAAGAAGTCCACTTCGCAGACTCACAGATGTATGAAGGTGAAAAAGAAGAAGAGGATAAGCACACAGCATCCTTTGCCGAAAATCTCCAGAAAGATAATGGTAAAGCTCCTCAACAATCACCGGAAGAAAACAAATCATTCGGTAAATTTGAAGAGAGCATTCAAACTCCCTTCATCATCTCCCTCAAACCTTCAAAGCCTTTGGTCATCACAACTAAAGTGAAGAAGGCAAAGCAAAAGCCTGGGGCAAATTTGTTGTCTCTTTCGTGTCTATCACGCAAGACACGGATTCGGATTCAGAGCCAGAAGAAGACGCATCGTCAAGCCAAGCTGACACTCAACAATTTCAGCCTACTCTCACTCCAATGGAGACAACTTCTGACATAGAAGATCCTACATCAGCTTCCTTCGTTGTTCCAGCAACTTCAGCGAAGGAAAAACCGATCTTCTTCCATAGATCGGATGCTTCTTCATCAAACTCCATGCTTGATCCTTTCCAAAATGAAGGTATGCCTCAACTATCCTTATACAGTTCTGTGGCACAAGCTATTATGAAGAAAATGGGCTATGACGCTCAAAACCCAGTCGGTTTGGGAGAAGGACGCGGTATTCTCACGCCATTGGGGCCCATCTTGACCAAAAGCCAGCTGGAAGATTGGAGACTCTATGGCTATGTAGAAAAGTCTTCACACGGGTTAGGATATGATCCCGACACTCCCTTGAGACAGTTGACACAAAGGCTTAAAAGTCAATATACTGACCAAGCCTCAACATCTCAAGTCCATGAAGACATCGATCTCCCTGGATATCTCTTTGATGAGTCACCTGACAAAGATCCAGGAAGCTCATCCAATTGGCACGATTTCTCCGAAAATGAAGAGGAGTTGTCCGATGGCACAGACGTGTGGTCTTCTGACCCAGAAGGACCCTCATCTCCAAAAGAAGTAGCCTACTTCAACCCGGTTTCAACAGGCGATTGGGATCATCTCATAGCAAGCCTGGGGAAAATTACCGATCAAGAAGACCCGTGGAAAGGAACAAAACCTTGGTCTGGAAATGCCTTTGAAACCCCAGAAGGTTTCGTTGAGCTGGAAGCCTCCGAAAATATTGTGGAGGAACCACCTTCGAACCTTCCAACAAAAAATCTTGTTCAAAAGATAGACTTGGGAACACCAGATAACCCACGTCCTGTATTCATAAGCAAGAATATAAAGGATGATGAGTTACCCGAGTATATCGCCTTTCTTTGTGAGTTCGTTGATTGCTTTGCATGGTCTTACGCTGAAATGCCAGGCTTAGACCCCAAAATAGCGGTTCACAAACTCAATCTTCAAGAAGACATCAAGCCTGTCAAACACGGCCAAAGAAGATTCCTTCCAGATGTGATGGATAAAATTGAACAAGAAGTTCAAAAACTCAAAAGCGTAGGCTTCATCCGTGTGGAACAACATCCTGAATGGTTGGCCAACATTGTCCCCGTGACAAAGATGAACGGGCAGATCAGGGTCTGTATTGACTATAGAGACCTGAATGGCGCATGCCCTAAAGATGAATTTCCGCTCCCCATACCAGAGGTAATGATTGATAATACCTGTGGATTCGAGCGAATGACATTCATGGATGGTTTCTCTGGCTACAATCAGATAAAGATGCATCCTGAAGATGAAAAACATACATCTTTTCGGACCCCATTTGGCGTGTATTGCTACACTGTCATGCCATTTGGTCTGAGAAATGCTGGTGCCACATATCAGAGGGCTATGATGAAAATATTCCAAGATATGCAGCACAAGACGGTTGAATGTTACGTTGATGACCTCACCGTCAAAAGCAAAAGAAAAGAAGATCATCTCGAAAACCTTCGAGAAGTCTTCCTCCGGCTTCGCAAATACAAACTGCGAATGAAACCTTTGAGATGCTTCTTCGGCGTCTCATCGGGTAAATTCCTCGGATTCTTAGTTCGGAAAGCTGGAATAGAGCTTGACCCATAAAAGTCAAAGCCATTCTAGAAATGCCCTCTCCAAGAACCTTGAGAGAACTCAAAGGGCTTCAAGGGAGATTGGCCTACATCAGACGGCTCATCTCCAATCTTTTGGGGAAATGTCGTCCATTCTTCCGGTTGATGAAAAAAGGTGTAAACTTTGTCTGGGATGCTGACTGTGAAGCTGTTTTCCAAGACATCAAGTCATACATGACAAAACCTCCAGTGTTAGCTGCTCCAACCACTGGAAAACCATTTATCTTGTACACAAGAGCCCTTGATCACTCTTTGGGAGCTCTGCTTGCGCAAGAAAATGATCAAAGAAAAGAAGCTGCTCTATATTACCTCAGCCGCATGCTAGTAGGTGCAGAGCATCGCTACTCTCCAGACGAAAAAGAATGCCTTGCAGTGATGTTCGCCGTACAAAAGCTGCGTCACTACTTGCTTTCCAACTCAGTATACCTGGTCTCGAGGGTCAACCTCTTGAAGGTCATTGTCACAAAGGCAGGTTCTCTCAACGCTCGACTAGCAAAATGGTCCATCCTTCTGTCACATTTTGATATTAGGTATGTACCACAAAAGGCAATCAAAGGGCAAGCTCTAGCGGACTTTCTCGCAGAGCATCCATTGCCTAAAGATTCTCCACTCAGAGATGATCTCCCAGACGAACCAGTCTACAATGTGGAGACTTTCTCGCAAAGTGCCTCCTGGGACATGTACTTTGACGGTGCAACCAGGACGAATGAAAAAAGACAGCTGATCTCGGGAGCTGGCATCCTCTTTGTTAGCCCCGACAAATACATGATTCCACACGCTTTCTCGCTACTGGAACCATGCACAAACAATGCAGTTGAATATCAAGCTCTGATCTTAGGATTGGAACTCGCCATCGAATCCGGTATCACCATGCTGGAAGTCTTTGGAGACTCTCAACTGATCGTCAACCAGATGAATCAGAAATTTGAAGTCAGGAAGCCAGATTTACTGCCTTACTACAACAAGGCACAATTACTTCTGCAAAAGTTTGACATCTGTCACATCACCCACATTCGTAGAGGTGAAAACATACGTGCAGATGCCCTAGCTGGACTTGCCGCATCCATGGCAATCTAGGAAGGGGAAAACATGCAAATCGCAGTGTGCGAAAGAAGAATCCTTCCTCCTCTTAACACACACCAAGCTGTTGCTGAATGCCACCAAGTGGTTGGAAGTAGGATTTCAATCCTTCAAACTTCAATCGGCGACTGGAGGGATCCGTTCATTGATTACATTATGTTCGGAATCCTACCTGAAGTTCCAAAAGAACGGGTAAGCATCCAAAGGCGAACCCCAAGCTTTCATTTGGATATTCCTTCAAAAATCCTTTACAGGAAATCCTTTAACGGAGTACTTCTACGCTGCTTGTCACAACAAGAGGCTGAAGAAACACTCAAAGAAGTTCATGCTGGTCTTTGCGGAGCTCATCAGGCTGGTCCCAAGCTCTATGATCAGATAAAAAGGTTAGGATATTACTGGCCTACCCTGGTAGCTGACGCAATGCAATTTGCTAAGCACTGCCAACAATGCCAAATTCGTGGAGATTACATTCACATGCCTCCAGAATGGCTGCATCCTACAGCGATCTCATGGCCATTCGAAGCCTGGGGTATGGACATCATAGGTCCTATTTCTCCCCCTTCGAGCAAAGGTCATCGCTTCATCTTCGCCGCTACAGATTATTTCTCCAAGTGGTCAGAAGCATTTGCGTTCAACGAAATGAAGACCTCATCAGTCCTTCAGTTCCTGCGCACCAACATCATTTATCGTTTCGGCATACCCAAAAGATTCATCCATGATAACGGACCACAATTCCGGGATCATCGATTCTACAGGTTCTGCGACAAATACAAAATCCAAAGTTGTCCTTCGACTCCATACAATCCGGCAGCAAATGGGTTAGCAGAAGCTTTCAACAAGACACTCTGCAAAATCCTCAAAAAAATGGTCTCTAGTCACAAAAGAGACTGGAGCGACAAAATGTGTTAAGCTTTGTGGGCCTATCGAACCACCGTTCGAGGACCAACCCATAGCACACCATTCTCCTTGGTCTATGGATGCGAAGCTGTCGTGCCCTTGGAAGTACAAATTCCTTCCTTGAGGGTATCCTTGCAAAATGACATAACTTAAGAAAGCAATGTCAAATTGCGACTCCATGAGCTGGACATTCTCGATGAGAGACGGCTCGAAGCTCAACAAAGCATTGAACTTTACCAAGCACGCATGGCAGGATCTTTCGATAAAAAGGTCTGGCAACGCGCCTACAAAAAGAGTGACTTGGTTCTTACGGTAAAAAGACCAATGATCTTCGCTCACCAGTCCAAAGGCAAATTTGAGCCAAAATGGGAGGGACCCTACGTCATCGACAAGGTTTTCTCCAACGGCGCATGTTGACACCAAAAATGTCACTTTGCCTTTTCAAGATCCAAAGAGCTACATGAAGTCGCAACCTGCCATAAATAGGCAATGCTACTTTCAAAAAATCAAATCTTGTCAGAATCAAACAAAAACTGCAAGATTCTTCAAGACAGCTAAAAGAGGAGTACACAAGAAGTTTCAGGCCATTTCAAAATTATTTGGCCTAACTTCGCTTCTCCGGCATCCGAAAAGGAGCTCCCGGCGGTCAAAGCATCGGAGACACCAAATCTTCGATCAGAGCAGATGGATGGCCTCCAAATACATCCAAAAGGCTCCACGTCAAGTTCCGAGTCAAACCGGCAACGTTTGACCCTACATCAACCCTCGAATAGCTAAATCTAGCCTCTCGGCGGCGAAAACCACCGAGGCCATTACTCATCAGATAGAGCACATGGACGGCTTCAAAATGCTTATAAAGGGCTACACGTCAAATTTCAGGTCATTTCGACAACATTTGACCATAGTTTGACGCTCGGAAGCCAAATCAGGCCTCTCGGCAGCAAAGCTCTCCGGGACCATGGTTTCCAAGACAGAGCCTATGGATCATCTTAAAATGACTCTAATAGGTTCCCTGTCAAATTTCAAGTCAATCGGACATCGGTTGACCGCACATCAAACCGCGACATCTTCATCGTGACAAAAGCGAGTCTACATGTGATAGGACCCCAAACGGCTTCAAAACTCAAACAAAAGCCTATGGTTGGTCTTATTTTTTGCTCAGCAGGCTTCACACCAAATTTCAGGTCATTCCGACATCGTTTGGCCCAGTTTCAGCTTCTGACGGAAAATCGGCAGCTCTGCGCGACAAAGTCTTCGGCTTTCTCAAGAAATTGGAAACTTTGCAAAATAAAATGCAAGGATTCTCATCAGGTTTCCTACAGGAAATTAGGCCAATAAATGGTCAAAAATGTCAAGGAAAAATACAGAATAAAAAAGAATCGAAAAACAGCAAAAACGGACACAAAACGGGACAAAAAGGGGGAAAACCCCCCCCAGGGTCGCAGACCCCTGCGACCACGGCGACCCTGGCCTAGGGTCGCCGGGAAGGCCCCGGAAACCCCGGTTTTCGCCGTTTTTTCGTGATTCGAAGCACCCAGCCTCTGGTACTTTCCAAAATCCATGCTTTTGAGACACCAAATCCTCTGACATCCATCCAAAACACGGGTCAATCATCAAGAGTATCGAAAACAATATTGATCGCCACCCGGTCAACCAAAAAAAGTTGCTTTCTACCCGACCGATCGAGAAATCGACAGGACAGATGGCACCGACCCGCTGTTGACAACAAACACCTGAAATTACATGGTCATCCGATGTCGATCTACATGAAGATCCATCGATGATCATCGCCAGAAGAATCCCAAAAGACGCGGCACGGCCCGCGACTCTTCAGATGCTCGGCGACCACTTAATGCGATTAATTGACTAGCTTTATTACAGTCATTAATCCATTTCTTTGGACGGACCAATCAGAAGCAAGCATCCGGGAGTTACAAGTCAAGAGATTCATGGCATTTAACCCATGAAACTCCTCCCATCATGGCGATTAAAGAGGATTAAATGCCCTCAATCTCCTCCGGCCAATCAGAAGCCAAGAAAAAGGGGTTACAAAATAAAGAATTCAATTCTGTAACTCCTCCCTTTATGTAGCTTTATGACAATCAAGGCTCATAAACCCTCCTAAATGGCTAACTAAAAGCTTATAAATAGGAGAGCTCACCAAGAAGAAAGGGATCGAAGAGAATCACAGACAGCAGACACACAGATAATAGACTGCAGAAAATCCGGAAACTCAGACAGAAAGAGGCATCAGAAATCTAAGAGAGAAAACTCTGTGGAAATCCTACACCGACCACCGCTACAAGGTGACAAAAGTCCCTTGGGGGGCACCCCCCCCCCCCCCCTCAAGGTCCTTGCCTTCTCCTTCTGCCTCCAATGGCTTAGACGTGGCTTTTCAGCCCGTCTACTCGGCTTTTTATTGGACATACCTTCTTTTGGTCTTTGTCCTCTAAAAACCTGAGGTTATTGTTGACACCAAAAATGTCACTTTGCCTTTTCAAGATCCAAAGAGCTACATGAAGTCGCAACCTGCCATAAATAGGCAATGCTGCTTCCAAAAATCAAATCTTGTCAGAATCAAACAAAAAACTGCAAGATTCTTCCAGACAGCCAAAAGAGGAGTACACAAGAAGTTTCAGGCCATTTCAAAATCATTTGGCCTAACTTCGCTTCTCCGACAGCCAAATCAGGCCTCTCGGCGGCAAAGCTCTCCGGGACCATGGTTTCCAAGACAGAACCTATGGATCATCTTAAAATGACTCCAATAGGTTCCCTGTCAAATTTCAAGTCAATCGGACATCGGTTGACCACACATCAAACCGCGACATCTTCATCGCGACAAAAAGCAAGTCTACAGGTGATAGGACCCCAAACGGCTTCAAAACTCAAACAAAAGCCTATGGTTGGTCTTATTTATTGCTCAGGAGACTTCACACCAAATTTCAGGTCATTCCGACATCGTTTGACCCAGTTTCAGCTTCTGACGGGAAATCGGCAACTCTGCGCGACAAAGTCTTCGGCTTTCTCAGGAAATTGGAAACTTTGCAAAATAAAATGCAAGGATTCTCATCAGGTTTCCTACAAAGAAATCAGGCCAATAAATGGTCAAAATGTCAAGGAAAAGTACAGAAGAAAAAAGAATCAGAAAAAAGCAAAAACGGACGCAAAACGGGACACGAAAGGGGGAAAACCCCCCCAGGGTCGCAGACCCCTGCGACCCTGGGCCAGGGTCGCCGGCGACCTTGGACCCCGGGGTCGCCGGGAAAGCCCCGGAAACCCCGGTTTTCGCCGTTTTTTCGCGATTTGAAGGGCCCAGCCTCTGGTACTTTCCAAAATTCATGCTTTTGAGACACCAAGTCCTCTGACATCCGTCCAAAACACGGGTAAATCATCAAGAGTATCGAAGACAGTATTGATCGCCACCCGGTCAACCAAAAAAAGTGTGCTTTCCACCCGACCGATCGAGAAATCGACAGGACAGATGGCACCGACCCGCTGTTGGCAACAAACACCTGAAATTACATGATCATCTGATGTCGATCTACATGAAGATCCATCGATGATCATCAACAGAAGAATCTCAAAAGACGTGGCACGGCCCGCGACTCTTCAGCTGCTCGGCGACCACTTAATGCGATTAATTGACTAGCTTTATTACAGTCATTAATCCATTTCTTTGGACGGCCCAATCAGAAGCAAGCATTCGGGAGTTACAAGTCAAGAGATTCATGGCATTTAACCCATGAAACTCCTCCCATCATGGCGATTAAAGGCGATTAAATGCCCTCAATCTCCTCCGGCCAATCAGAAGCCAAGAAAAAGGAGTTACAAAATAAACAATTCAATTTTGTAACTCCTCCCATTATGTGGCTTAATGACAATAAAAGCCCATAAACCCACCTAAAAGGCTACCTAAAAGCCTATAAATAGGAGGGCTCTCCAAGAAGAAAAGACATCAGAGAGCATCAGAAAAATCAGAGAAAAAAGCACAAGCACACAGACAGAAATCCAGAGAAAGGAAAAAGAGAGAAAACTCTGCGGAAATTCTACACCGGCCACCACAACAAGGTGACAAAAGTCCCTTGGGGGGTACCCCCCCCCCCCCCCAAGGTCCTTGCCTTCTCCTCCTGCCTCCAATGGCTTAGATATGGCTTTTCAGCCCGTCTACTCGGTTTTTTATTGGACATAGGATCTTCCTTTGATCTTTGTCTTCTAAAAACCCGAGGTCATAGCCAAGCCAAGCGAATCAAATAGCATCCTCTGTTCTCATCTGCATGGATGATGGCGAAGCCCACATATGGCTTGCGACCGTCAATCTAAACGAGTCCCCCACAATCTCCTGAGAAGTTAGATCCTCCTTTTCTTGCTTTTCATTGTAGTTTGTATTTTTTTTAAAAGAGACAAAAATCACAATTCTTGTCTTTCATTGTTGATAAGGATTGTAAATCGGCTATAAACGCCAAAATCGGCTATAAACGCCAAAAATCGGCTATAAACGCCAAAATCGGCTATAAATGCCAAAAAAATCGCCTTTCACGGCAAATCAAGAAAAATGTCTCTTTTCTTAAATATATGTGCAATGGAAAACTTGAAAGAAGTTGATTTCCTTTTTACTTGCGAAGGTTGACCCCCGGATCACCACTTGCAATTCCAAGTAAAATAGAAAATCTGGCACACCCACAAAAAAAGAAATGTTGATGCACGCCCCTGCCCCCCGGTTACAAAAGGGTCGGACCAAACGGACTCCCACGTCCGCCGACCTCGGTAGAACCAAGCAGGAGCGCGGTCCATCAAGCTGGCATCACCCGGTGGGACTCGTTTATTTGAGAACACGATGCCAGAAATGAAATATTTGCATATCATATATTTTGCTCTATGCTTATATTTCTTTTCTCAATTCCTTGGCTACTTTATAATTGGTGGCCTATGTTGAATTCCGCATCTAAAAAAAAATGAGATGAGATTTATTGTTTGGAAATTTCTAATTCTTTGAATTTATTTCCACTCTTTCTCTTTTCAAAAAGAAAAAAAAACAAAAAAAAAATCAGATTTGTCATTTTTGGATTCAAAATTGAAAAACCTTGATCAGTTCCTATCGTTCATCGCGCTTGCAGAAATGTTGAGCCTGTTCGACTAAGGTTTTGGGCCATGGTTTCTCTTCGATGAGTTCATTAAAAATAAAAAAAAATATATATATATATAAAAAAAAAAGTAACAAAAAAATCAGATTTCTCAATTTGGATTCAAAATTGATCACCTTGATCCGTTCCTATCGTTCATCGCGCTTGCAGAAATGTTGAGCCTGTTCGACTAAGGTTTTGGGCCATGGTTTCTCTTCGATGAGTTCATTAAAAAAATATATATATATATATAAAAAAAAATTTTAGATTTCTCAATTTTGATTCAAAATTGAGAAACCTTGATCCGTTCCTATCGTTCATCGCGCTTGCAGAAATGTTGAGCCTGTTCGACTAAGGTTTTGGGCCATGGTTTCTCTTCGATGAATTCATAAAAATAAAAATAAAATAAAATAAAAAGACATAGACCACTAAGGTTAAACCAACTGTGTTCTTTGATCTTGGTTGATTCAAAGAAAAGCCTTGTCCAGAGTGTGGAGACAGCTTGACTGTTCTAGGCAAGGGTCCTCCAAACAGGTTCATTAAGTAATCCTACCCTTACCTGGGGGCAATTCTATCAATCAAGATTTCATAACACCGGGTTAGGAGGCCTATGTGTACTCTCTCGTCTTTTAAATAATTTTTTTTTCAAAAATAAAATTTTTAAAAATAAAAAATTTAAAATAAAAAATAAAAAATAAAAAAAAAATTTTAAAAAAAAAAAATCTTAAAAAAAAAATATATATAAAAATAAATAAAAAAAAATAAAAAAAGATTTTTTTTAAAAAAAAAAAAATCTTCAAAAAAAAAAAAAAAAAACTTCCGTCATTTTGGGTTTAGATTGGAGAAATCTTGGTCTTCTTCTTTCTGAGCACTGGCGCTCGCGGAAATCGCTGAGCCCGTGTTCAGATTGGAGTGCCTTTTGCTCTCTTTGATGAACCCGATATTGGCCTTTCAAAAAAAAAAAAACTCGTCATTTTTAGATTCAGATCCGAGAAATCATGGTTCATTTCTTTCTGAGCACTGGCGCTCGCGGAAATCGCTGAGCCCGTGTTCAGATTGGAATACCATCTGCTCTCTTTGATGAATCTAATCTTGACCTTTCAAAACAGAAAATCTCATCTGATAGATGCGGTCTCAAAACATTTGTGTCTAGCGGTACTAGTACGCCCTTTCAGGGTCTACTGTATTGCGACCGGCACATTTGTAACTCCAACTTTATATTCTTCTTACTTCGAGCAAGCTCTGCTTCTCGATAAGTCGAATTTAAGTTCACAATTGCTTCTAGCAGTCACTGGGATGCCCATTCTGGGCTTACCATACCTGCGATCAGAACAATTGTACCCTCTATGGCATTTTGCCTTCCTCATATTGCTTGGGTCATCTACCTCGAGCAATTTGAAAAGACGAAACCATAGAACTTCCCATTTATGATCATTATATTCTTGTGATTACTAATGGATGTGGTCTTGTTTCAGAAATTTTCGAAAAACTAACAATGGCAGCTTCACTAACCATTACTTTCGACGAAAGCAAGCACCAACTCATGCTTCAACAGAAGCAAACCACGCGCACCTACAAGCGCCCCATCAGCTGCCGAAGTGTTAACTCCCTCGGCAACTCTGTGAACTCCGGGTCGACCTCGACTCCCCGGACTATCGTCTTTGGGACGCTGGGACCATTCCCACTTCCTGAGGAACAAGCTGCTCCCTCCAAGAAGCAGAAACTCGCCTCTCAACGTGTCACTACCGTGACACCAAAGGCGAGCACTAGAAGGCCTGAAGCCCGTGGCAGCCCCACGAAGCCTCAACCTGCAAGCAACCAGGTCTATCCCAAGACTTGGTCCCCAAGACCTTCACCAAAACAGAGAAGGTCCCAAATATCCACCAAGCCAGCATTCCTGGCCCCACTCAAAGAGAACCAGTTCTATCCTCTTGCTTACATGAAAGAGGAGAGACCCATCTCCAACCCGACTTCAAAGTCAACCCAGCATGAGCCGGCTTGTTCCTACAAGCCCAAAATCAAGTCATGCATCACAAGGCCTCCACAAGCACCTGCTAAGGCCTACAAATCTGCAGTTCGACCCTTCATCTCTACAGGGGCCGAACTTCACAAATTCAAAGCTTCGCTGCAACTGGCGAAGGATAGGGTTCGCATCCTATCCTTGCCCAGCTACAAAGAAGACAGGCTCGGCTGCTGCGCCCGAGGGAGCACATCCTTCATTGTCAAAGCCCAGTCAGAGCTGACCGAAGCTCAAATTGCTCGTCGTATACGCCGCCGCGCGTCGTACCGACAAAAGAGACTACAGAAGCAAAGGACCCAGCCTCCCACACTTCAAGTCTCTCCCAAATGGGTCGAAAAAGAAAGACCCAACCAAGTTGCTGCCGTCCATATGGTTGGAAAAAACCAGAAGGCGCCAAAAATCAGTAACAAAAATCCATGTCCGACGTCCGATGACCCGCAGCGTCTCCAGGACAAGAAGACATTCAGAAGAATCCCCTGCTCCTTCAAGCAAAGGACAGCAGAGTGATCCTTCCTCAAGCTCCTCTTCAAAAAGAATGAGCCCCAGCTCAGTCACCAGGACAGTTTCTTCGTTCGAATCACGAAGGATGAATGTCTTGGCTAAAAATTCTGAGCCACCACCCCGCAATCCGCCTCCAGAAGATGCGATCACCCGCATCCAGCAGTTGGAACAGGGCCAGCAGAGGATTGAAACTCTGATGGAAAACCTTCTCCTCGCCTTCCAAAATCAGGCGAACAATGAACCTCCTCCGAATCATCAAGACGACGAGGTAAATAGAGAAGAAAATGACTCACGCGCCCTTACCAAAAAGGACGTAGACGGTATCCTCGCCAAAGCAAAAGAAGAGGATATACTCAAAGAACATGGGATCAAGCCACCATATCCCTTATGGATGGACTCGGTCCCGTTCCCCACCAAATTCAAGCATCCTACTCTCCAAACATATACGGGGAAAGGATCAGCCAGACAGCACGTCATCCACTTCAAGATCTTGACGGGAGCTATCGCGGATCAAGATGCCCTCAAAATTCGCCTCTTTGCAAGTACCCTAAAAGGTACGGCCTTCGATTGGTACTCCACTCTGCCGGAGGACTCAATCCAAAACTGGGCCATGCTAGAGACACGCTTCCTGACTCACTTCAAAGGTGAGGATCACCCCGCTACTATGGCTCAGCTGTGCAGCCTAAAACAGGGGGAGAATGAATCAACATATGACTTCATTCACAAGTGGAAAGCAATGGCATACAAATGCTCTGATGTATTGCCACAAGCGTCGCTAGTCGACATCTGCCGAAACAACATGAGAGCCAGAATCCGCTCCATGATCATCGGCAACAAATCAAAAAACCTGGGAGAACTCCTAGAAGCTTCCATGGAAGCTGAAACGGTGATTAAAGACCTCAATAGTCAGAAATCATCAAGAAAAGAGCCAACCGCCATTGCAACCTCTAAACCAAAGAAGAAAGAGGTCCTCAATGTGCAGACCAAGTCAGCTCCTCAGCCACCAAAGAAAGCTGAAAACAAAGCTGCTGGTAAGAGACCTGAACTCTCTGACGCCTTCAAAGAACGAGTAGAGAAGAAATACCCGTTTGACGAAGATGTTGATGAAATCTTCGGGGCTCTTGTGGCAAACGGCAAGCTCACCTTGCCTGAACCAAAAAGACCGGGTGATGTTGGCAAAACCAACGATCCTCGGTACTGTCCATACCACCAGATGATCTCGCATCCTCTCAATCAATGCTTCGTTGTGAGAGAGAAAAAAAATGAGATGTGGAAAAACGGAGTCATCACCTTTGACAAAAACTATGGGTCTGCCTCCGTCAACATGGTGACATGTGGACAAACATCAAGATCACCGAAGAAGAAGATCACTACTTCCTTCAAGGTGATAAACTCAATCGAAACGTCCGAGAAACTGGTTCCTTACCCGATACCAGACGGACAACCGATATGGGTACATCCCGATCTCCTGGAAGATGAAAATTGGGAGGTCGTGAAAACAAAGCCTACAGCTCAACAGCGAAGGCAGGCTAGGAAACATCTCCTCAAGCTCAAACGGCAAGAGAAGACCCAGCCAAAACTAGAGGTCAAAGAAAAGGCAGAGGCTTCCTCTACCGCTTCACTGGAGGTAACAAAAACATCCCTTCCAGAGACTTCAAAGGGGGTAAGGAAATTCACTCTCAGTGATTTCATGCCACCTCAATTGAAAGAAGCCATGCAGGAGGCATCATACTCTTGCAATTCGGTAGTTGGATTCTCCATTGATGGATACGAATCCAGTGATACCGATGATGGATTCGAATCCAACTACACAGATGAGTGGGAGGAGTCCCTTGAAACAGGAGAATATCTCTCCGATGAAGAATGGGTTCCTGAGTCTCATCTTATGCCAGTAATCTGGTATAACCCCCTACAGCCACAAGGATCCTGGTCTGATGATGAAGAAGACCAAGGGGCTGTACAAGAAAATGCTGCTGACCCAGCACCTCTCATTACTCCAGTGGAAATCAACAATGTTGAGCCACAAAGGCAGGTTCTCTCAATGCTCGACTGGCAAAATGGTCCATCCTTCTGTCACAATTTGATATTAGGTATGTACCACAAAAAGCAATCAAAGGGCAAGCTCTAGCGGACTTCCTCGCAGAGCATCCATTGCCTAAAGATTCTCCACTAAGAGATGATCTCCCAGACGAACCCGTCTACAATGTGGAGACTTTCTCACAAAGTACCTCCTGGGACATGTACTTTGACGGTGCAACCAGGACAAATGAAAAAAGACAGCTGATCTCGGGAGTTGGCATCCTCTTTGTTAGCCCCGACAAATACATGATTCCACACGCTTTCTCGCTAATGGAACCATGCACAAACAATGCAGCTGAATATCAAGCTCTGATCTTAGGATTGGAACTCGCCATCGAATCCGGTATCACCATGCTGGAAGTCTTTGGAGACTCTCAACTGATCGTCAACCAGATGAATCAGAAATTTGAAGTCAGGAAGCCAGATTTGCTGCCCTACTACAACAAGGCACAATCACTTCTGCAAAAGTTTGACATCTGTCACATCACCCACATTCGTAGAGGTGAAAACATACGTGCAGATGCCCTAGCCGGACTTGCCGCATCCATGGCAATCCAGGAAGGGGAAAACATGCAAGTCACAGTGTGCGAAAGGAGAATCCTTCCTCCTCTTAACACACACCAAGCAGTTGCTGAATGCCACCAAGTGGTCGGAAGTCGGATTTCAATCCTTCAAACTTCAATTGGCGACTGGAGGGATCCGTTCATTGATTACATTATGTTCGGAATCCTACCTGAAGATCCAAAAGAACGGGTAAGCATCCAAAGGCGAACCCCAAGCTTCCATTTGGATGTTCCATCAAAGATCCTTTACAGGAAATCCTTCAACGGAGTACTTCTACGCTGCTTGTCACAACAAGAGGCTAAAGAAACACTCAAAGAAGTTCATGCTGGTCTTTGCGGAGCTCATCAGGCTGGACCTAAGCTCTATGATCAGATAAAAAGGTTAGGATATTACTGGCCTACCATGGTAGCTGACGCAATGCAATTTGCTAAGCGCTGCCAACAATGCCAAGTTCATGGAGATTACATTCACATGCCTCCAGAATGGCTACATCCTACAGCAATCTCATGGCCTTTCGAAGCCTGGGGTATGGACATCATAGGTCCTATTTCTCCCCCTTCAAGCAAAGGTCATCGCTTCATCTTCGCCGCTACGGATTATTTCTCCAAGTGGTCAGAAGCATTTGCGTTTAACGAAATGAAGACCTCATCAGTCCTTCACTTCCTACGCACCAACATCATTTGTCGTTTCGGTATACCCAAAAGATTCGTCCATGATAACGGACCACAGTTCCGGGATCATCGATTCTACAGGTTCTGCGACAAATACAAAATTCAAAGCTGTCCTTCATCTCCATACAATCCGGCAGCAAACGGGTTAGCAGAAGCTTTCAACAAGACACTCTGCAAAATCCTCAAAAAAATGGTCTCTAATCACAAAAGAGACTGGAGCGACAAAATGTCTGAAGCTTTGTGGGCCTATCGAACCACCGTTCGAGGACCAACCCATAGCACACCATTCTCCTTGGTCTATGGATGCGAAGCTGTCATGCCCTTGGAAGTACAAATTCCTTCCTTGAGGGTATCCTTGCAAAATGACATGACTCAAGAAAGCAATGTCAAATTGCGGCTCCATGAGCTGGACAATCTCGATGAGAGACGGCTCGAAGCTCAACAAAGCATTGAACTTTACCAAGCACGTATGGCAGGATCTTTCGATAAAAAGGTCAGGCAACGCGCCTACAAAAAGAATGACTTGGTTCTTGCGGTAAAAAGACCAATGGTCTTCGCTCACAAGTCCAAAGGCAAATTTGAGCCGAAATGGGAGGGACCCTACGTCATCGACAACGTTTTCTCCAATGGCGCATACGCACTCCTAAACATGGAAGGTGACAGATGTATGCTGCCCATCAACGACAAGTTCTTAAAGCGGTACTACCCTTGAAGACTTACCCAACTGGGTAAGAGCAATGCCTGTATGGCCAAAACCGGTTTCCAGGTACACGCTCGCTAAACCCACCCTTTTTTAGAATTTTCATATCAAATGTTGAAATTTCTAGAAATCTAAAACAATGCTTACTTTCATCGTTTCATTGTTCAAAAAAAAATATATCCAAGTTCAGGAACCTTTCCCTAACTTGACCAAAATTTTCAACCTTTGAACCCAAAATTCATGGTTTGAAACAAAATCCGGATTCAGGGATTTCCACCCTAGTCCACCCTGCCTTTTACCGTCAAAATGGTTTTAGGTCAAAACTCATGACCCTCGTGTCTTTAAACAAAAAAAAATGGTTTTTCAAAAACCGCGAGGAAGCGACGCTCAGTCGATACTCGCACAAATCGGAAGCAAGCGAACCACGTTCGACACTTCCAAAATCGCAGGGAAGCGACATTTCATCGATACTTGCAAAATCCAAAACCGTGGAAACGCAACATTTCAGTTGATATCCACAACCCAAATTTCAAAGGTTCGAAAAAACCTAAAAAAAAAAAAACCATGGAGACGCAACATTTCAGTTGATATCCATAACCCAAAGGTTCGAGAAAACCACAATTTTCAAAAATCGTGGGGAAACGACATCAAGTCAGTACCCGCAAAACCAAAATTTTTGAAAAGCAAGGATGCGACATTCCATCGATACTTGCACCCAAATCCGCGAGGATGCGACATTCCATCGATACTCGCAACCGAATGAGCAAGGATGCGACATTCCATCGATACTTGCAAGAACATTCAGCAGGGAGGCGACTTTTAGTCGATACTTGCATTTTTTGAAAACCAAACCGGCTATAAATGCCATCAAAACAGGCTATAAATGCCACAAACCGGCTATAAATGCCACAAACCGGCTATCAATGCCACCAAAAACAAAACCGGCTATCAATGCCACACAAACAAAAAACTTGGATTTCAAAAAAAAAAAAAAAAAAAAATGGCTATCAATGCCACCAAAACAAAACAGGCTATCAATGCCACCAAAAACCGGCTATAGATGCCACAAAACAAACCGGCTATCAATGCCACCAAAATTGGCTATAGATGCCACAAACAAAAAAAAACTCGGCTATCAATGCCACAAAAAAAGCTGGCACTCATGCCAAAATTGGCTTCCATGCCACAAACAAAAACCTGGTTTCCATGCCGAAACAATCACTTGACAAAAGATTTTCACAAAATGACAACCTTTTGATCAAATCCCATTTAGCAATTACTTTTATCACAAAAAGATTCAAGTGAGCGTAGGGATAACAAAAAAGAGCATCCCATTTAGCAATTACTTTTATCACAAAAAGATTCAAGTGAGCATAGGGATAACAAAAAAAAGAAAAGCATCCCATTTAGCAATTACTTTTATCACAAAAAGATTAAAGTGAGCGTAGGGATAACAAAAAAAAAAGTGTTCACAAGCACTACACAAAAAAAAAAGAGTACCAAAAAAAATACATGTGGTACAAAAAAAAAAAAAGTGTTTACAAGCACTATAAAAAATAAGTACCAAAAAAATACAAGTGGTACCAAAAAAAAAAAAAAAAGAAAGAAGGATGGTTTCTGTATACAGGAGCTCAATCAAAAATGGTCTCCAGCCAAGAGTTCAGCTCCCCAAGCAGACTTTTAGCCTCAGCCGTCAAGGATTCCAAGGCACGCTTCTTCAGGAACTTGCCATGAGATGCTGGAGTGGGCTGTACCCCTTCTCTCACACCAGGAAGCTTACCTCGAGCAGTTTGCCATTGTTCATCCTCATCAGACTTCCTTTTGAGAACCCGTTCGGCATCTGCAACCTGGTGAATCAAGGCACTCTCCCTGTCACGAGCCTCTATTATGGCAGTCCACTTGGCAGGGACTTGTGCCTGCAAATGCTCAAGACGTTTCCTGGCCTCATCGACCTCCCTGTCAAGGATGATGAGGTCATGTGTCAGCCTGATGATGGCTATCTCTTCTAAGTTCCTCTTTCGGACTGCCAGCTTCCTGCTTTCTGTAGCCTCATCCAGGTCAGACTTAGCCTTATCAGCAGGGTCCAGGAACATCTCCTTGAAGAACTGGTCATCAGCCAAACTCACGGTCTCAAACCACTTGTCACCCAGTGCAATGATCCTATCAACGATCGCCCTGGCACCTGTGACATCCAGACCAGCCTCTTCAGCATCATTGAGAATCTCCTGCACATGCTGGATCATGCCAAATCCGACTTCCAAGTGCCCAGAAAAGAGAGTCTCAATCCAAGAGCTCACAACTCGCACCACCACCTTCTTCGCAAAAAGAAGAGATGGCCCAGCTGAGGATTCGCCCAACTCCGTTGGTCGGCTACTCATGTCATCATCTGTTGAAAGAGTAACAAAAGAACTCTTTCCAGCTGAAGCTGCTCCTGCTCGGGAAGGAATCTCAGCGCGAGGAATCTCCTCAATATTGTCAGAGCTGGTCCCAGGAATCTCTATCTCTGGATCAACCTCTGGCATCTCTTGCTCTGGAAGCGACGGATCCTCCTCTGCCACTTCAAAACCTGCAAAGGAAACACAAAAAGGTATGAATATGACCCTGTTTGAAAATCATTATCAGAGTTATAACTACAAAATACCTTCTTCGACGACTGGTGGAACACTTTCCTCCTCCATGAACTCATCGGAAGCATCATCAACATTTGCATCTATCGATGGTTCAAAGTCATCGGAATCCTGTGGCAAGTCAGCTGACAAAAAAAAAATAAAAATATGTTAGCAAGCCAAGTCACAAAAAAAAAAAAAAAAAAAAAAAGAGCAAAAGAAGTCGTACCAATTGGAGATTCTGGATTTACTCCAGAGTCCCTCGGTTCTTCTTCAGGTGCCTCAACAGGATCCATCACCACCTCATCGGTTGGGACCTCAGGCATCACCAAGTCTTCCTCTGCTAAAAAAAAAAAAAAAAAGAAAAGCAGAAACAAGAAGCAAATCATAACATGGAAAAATCCCATGAAAAGAAATGGAAAGAGAAAAAGGAAGAATCATACCTTCACCGACGGTCTCTTTTTCTCGGCTTCTCTTCTCCGGAGGCTCGTCAGCATCCACTGGCACATCCTCATTGATAGTAAGAGGAACTTCCAAGTTAGGAGAGTCCTCATGCTGCCCCTTGCTACTATGATGACTCCTCCTCCTCTTACTTCTGCGGGCTCGCTTCTTAGAGGAACCTGCCCCGCCGTCAGAGTCAGGTTTCCCACTTGACTCCTCACTGGATGGTCTGCTCTTGCCAGTAGACTCCACGGAAGCTTGCCTCTGTGCCGCTTGCATCCAAGCACCAAGTTCGGCTTCCTCCTGTTCTAGCTGCTCCAAAGCCTCGTCAGGTATTTCTCGAACAGCTTCAGAACCGATGACGCCCTGGTCACCGAGAAAGCCTATCTTGTGCTTCTCTCCAGAAAGGAAGGCCCAAACTTCCTCTCGCCGGATGCCATCCGACTTTCCAAGGCCCTTTCCAGATGCCAGCTTCACATCAAGCTCCTTCCTGGAAAGTCCCCGATATGCCGAGAAGCTCTCCACGAACCACTTCGCAAAGCCGGCAGTCCGGGAAGTCAGCAACACAGGATAAGAAATCATGGCTGTAGTGTCTTCAGCACTATAGAAAGCCCATGCATTTCTCCCGTCCTGTAAGCCTCCAAAGCGCTTCACCATGCTTGAAGGCGCTCCAACAACGCCTTGAGAAAAGCCCAGCTGCAAAGCAAAGCGAGAGGGTACATACGGCTGGATGTCGACGAAAAGATGTCTGCGGTACACCATTGTGCCGACACGTATGCTGAAAAGCCACTCTCTCTCTGCATTTGTCAAGGAATAATGCCTTCCCGACCCCGCCCTGGTAGAGTCTCGGGAGGCACCAAAATCAAAGGCCTTCTTCCGCAACTCCGGAGAAAGCTTTACTGAAGATTGCCCCATCTCGACGTCCCTGAACCGTCGGATCCTCATGCGGGCAAACAAAAGTGATTCGGACACGGCTTTGCCCTTAGCCAGTCGAATCATCAGAGGATCATCATCCTGTGCAGCACCCAGCCGATGGAAGCCAGGACAGTGGTATACATACCATGAATAAAAGATATGGGCTGAAAATACCCTATTCATGGGAAGCCCAAGCCGAACCAAAAAAGCAGCAGCCTGCAGTTCGGTACACAGGTAGGAGTAAAGAGCTGGCACCAAAGCAAGCTGCTCTCCAAACGCCATCTGACAAGCCGGGAAAATACAATGCGGCCTGATGTGCGTTCCATCTCCTCCAGCAAATACAGCCTCACCAAGCCAATAAGTGAGGTAAACAGCGAGATCTCTCCGCAGTGCAATGTCAGGACATATGGCGTTTGTACTTGCACAGAAATCTCTCAACTCTTCTTGCATGGCCAAGATCTTCTTTGAACTTGGATCCTGAGCTCCGGCTTCCTGGGTCACGCTATCAGAAGACTCCCTACTATCAAAAAAGTTGGGGAATGAAGAGCAAAAACTCTTCCAACTGCTGGATCTAACTTTCGAACCCCCCTTCTCCTTCAAAAAATCATAGAAGGCGACGAGCTGAAAGTATAGAAGCCTGAACTCCTCAGACTGCCCCTCGAGGACGCTGTCAATCGGCATAAACTCCTCATAGAGTTTGCCGAGGATGGGCAATCCGGTAATGGCGCTCAACTCCTTCAAAGAAAAACCAATCTCACCATTCGTTACAACGAAGGTATTGGTTTGAGGGAGGAACGACTCCAGCATAGCCATGAAGGCCTCGTCGGAAAAGATCACGGTCTCCCTAAAGGCGCGGACCGCATCAAAAATCCCGGCTTCCTTCAAAACGGCGCCACCAATCAGCAGGACGCGATCAGTCCACGACTTCCACTCAGAGTCAGCATTGAAACGACCTCGAAGTCGAAAAGGCTTGATCCAATTGCTGCCGTCACCGCTGAAAATACCAAGGCCCACCGGTCTCAAATCGACCGACGGATAATCAGAGCCCTGGTAGCCGCTGGATGGCATCAACAGGTCCATATCAACAGGCGACCTCTCCGTATATCCAGGAGAACCGCCAACAAAAACCCCGGTCTTGATTACATTTGTCCTTCTCACCCAGCTTGGAGGATCTTCCCTCTTGGGGCACGTGGGGGCAAGGCTCAGAATCGAGACGGTGCGATCAAACATCGACCGGGTAGTAACAGTCTTCTTCTCACCATCTGCTGTGAAGGAAAACTGAAAAGATCTCCTCTGGTATGTAATGTCATCAGGGACTGCATCACCAAAGAAGAAGGTAGGCTTGGGCAAAACGCTCTGATCTTCCATCACCCATGGACGACTGCTTACCATGATCTTATAGAATTCCTCTCCCTTGAGAGTGATCAGTCGCTGCCTCATCTCATCTCTGTTGAGGGAGTCGCACTCTTCCAGATTTCTCTCAACATACTGGACCTTCTCAAAAGCCTGCTGAACGGCCGGATTAGAAGATCTAGAAGATCGACGAGGTACGCTTGTAGCAGGCTCTTTACCCTTGTTCGCTCTGGAGGAACCACCTGAAAAGGATGGAAAAGAAAAAGATCAAACATCAAAATGACAGAATCTCGCTAAAAAAAAAATCTGGCGAAATTTTGACATGATGACGGGGCAATTCCGAAGAAAAGGAACTATCCCGAAAGAAATAGAAAGCTTGAAGATGGGCTCAACATCGCTGCGAGCTCCGAAACTCCAAACTTTCGAAACCTAAAAGTCTCCGCAAAATCAGGAAGGGCTCAACATCACTGCGAGCTCCAAGTTCCCAAATTTGCGAAAACTTTCAGGTATGCTATCACACCATGCTACAAATTTAATTTACAAATTAAAGGCATGCATGAACATCTAGATTTGCGAAAAAAAATGCATTATCATGATGAGCAAAAAAAAAAAAAAAAAAAAGAAGAAAAGAAAAGAAACTTTCTCAAAAAAAAGAGAGGGGAAAGAAAACAAAAAAAAAGAAAGAAAAGAAACTCTCTCAAAAAAAAAAAAGGGGGAGGGAAAAAAAAAAGGAAGAAAAAAAAAGAGGACTGGCCCACAGGCCACGTGGCCGTACGGATCTGTCCGTACGGCCCACACAAAAAAAAACAACAAACATGAAAAAAAAAAAAAGAAAGAAAAGAAAAAAAAAAAAAACACGTGTAAAAAAAAAAAAGGAAAACACGTGGAAAAGAAAAAAAAAGAAAAAAAAGAAAAAAAGAGAAGAAAAGAAAAAGATAGAAACAAAAAAAAAAGAAAGAAGAACTTTTTTTTTTTCTACAATGAAGTTTTCTTGAAAAAAAGGAGAACTTACTTGAAGCCATTGATGGAGAAGAAGAAGAAAAGTCTTGAAGATCTTGAAGAAGAAGAACTCTTGGTCTTGAAGCCCTCTTGAGATTATTGCAAAAGAAAGTAATAAGAGCAAGAGATCCAACCTTCTCCTTGCTTTTATAGAGGAGAGCAAACCAAAGAAGGAAAGAAGAAAATGGTAAGTGTTACTAATTAGTAACCTTACCAAAAGAAAGAGATTAGAAAGATTCTTTCCCAAAAGAAAGATATCTTGAAGGATTTTCTCCCAAAAAGAAATCTATGACGGATTCTTTCCCAAAAGAAAGATATCTTGAGATATCCTATCCCAAAATAAAGGGATCTTGAGAGATTTTCTCCCAAAAATCAATCTATGATGGATTCTTTCCCAAAAGAAAGATATCTTGAGATATTCTATCCCAAAATAAAGGGATCATGAGAGATTCTCTCCAAGTAAAGATATTCTTAGATATTCTCTATCCAAATGAGATATTTTTTTTTATATTCTTTACAAAAATGACACCATATGAGATCTAAGCCATTTCAAAAGCTTAAGGTCCCATGGGTTAGCCCATATGAGCCAGGTTTGACCACCTAGGCACAAAAAAAAAAATTTTTGGGCTTTTAGTCAAAGAGAAATCCCTCTTGCCAAGAGCATACAAAAATGGTTCCATGCCTCTTTTGAGTTGATTGGACCATACAAAAGAAAATTCCAAGCCCCATGAGCTTCCAAAAAATCAAACCATCCAGCCTCATCTACCAAATTGAGCCAAAATCTTGAAATTGACATTCCACAAAAATCAAACCAAATCCTGGTCCCCTAACTTGCCACATACAGCCTGTTAGGTCACAAGACCAAAACCAAAAACCAAAACCTGATCCCCTAACTTGCCACATACAGCCTGTTAGGTCACAAGATCAAAACCAAAAATTGATCCCCCAACATTCCACATACAGCTTGTTGGGTCACACGATCAAAACCAAACCCGACCCCCTAACCTGCCATATATAGCCTGTTAGGTCACACTGTCAAAACCCAAATACACATCCCTGATGTCATCTTCAAAACTTTGCCTCGAGATGGTACGTGATCCCTTTCACTACCATAAAATTCCCCTGGAAGCTCAAAAGGCTACAAATACCAAAAAGAAAGATTGCTCAAAGACTCTTGGTCAAGTCACAGGCTCTCCTTCAAAAATCTCTTCGAGGCACATCGACTACAAAAGTTAAGCAACTCGCCGCTGTACCTCGAGGGGGCATTTGTTGACACCAAAAATGTCACTTTGCCTTTTCAAGATCCAAAGAGCTACACGAAGTCGCAACCTGCCATAAATAGGCAATGCTGCTTCCAAAAATCAAATCTTGTCAGAATCAAACAAAAAACTGCAAGATTCTTCCAGACAGCCAAAAGAGGAGTACACAAGAAGTTTCAGGCCATTTCAAAATCATTTGGCCTAACTTCGCTTCTCCGACAGCCAAATCAGGCCTCTCGGCGGCAAAGCTCTCCGGGACCATGGTTTCCAAGATAGAACCTATGGATCATCTTAAAATGACTCCAATAGGTTCCCTGTCAAATTTCAAGTCAATCGGACATCGGTTGACCACACATCAAACCGCGACATCTTCATCGCGACAAAAAGCAAGTCTACAGGTGATAGGACCCCAAACGGCTTCAAAACTCAAACAAAAGCCTATGGTTGGTCTTATTTATTGCTCAGGAAACTTCACACCAAATTTCAGGTCATTCCGACATCATTTGACCCAGTTTCAGCTTCTGACGGGAAATCGGCAACTCTGCGCGACAAAGTCTTCGGCTTTCTCAGGAAATTGGAAACTTTGCAAAATAAAATGCAAGGATTCTCATCAGGTTTCCTACAAAGAAATCAGGCCAATAAATGGTCAAAATGTCAAGGAAAAGTACAGAAGAAAAAAGAATCAGAAAAAAGCAAAAACGGACGCAAAACGGGACACGAAAGGGGGAAAACCCCCCCAGGGTCGCAGACCCCTGCGACCCTGGGCCAGGGTCGCCGGCGACCTTGGACCCCGGGGTCGCCGGGAAAGCCCCGGAAACCCCGGTTTTCGCCGTTTTTTTCGCGATTCGAAGGGCCCAGCCTCTGGTACTTTCCAAAATTCATGCTTTTGAGACACCAAGTCCTCTGACATCCGTCCAAAACACGGGTAAATCATCAAGAGTATCGAAGACAGTATTGATCGCCACCCGGTCAACCAAAAAAAGTGTGCTTTCCACCCGACCGATCGAGAAATCGACAGGACAGATGGCACCGACCCGCTGTTGGCAACAAACACCTGAAATTACATGATCATCTGATGTCGATCTACATGAAGATCCATCGATGATCATCAACAGAAGAATCTCAAAAGACGTGGCACGGCCCGCGACTCTTCAGCTGCTCGGCGACCACTTAATGCGATTAATTGACTAGCTTTATTACAGTCATTAATCCATTTCTTTGGACGGCCCAATCAGAAGCAAGCATTCGGGAGTTACAAGTCAAGAGATTCATGGCATTTAACCCATGAAACTCCTCCCATCATGGCGATTAAAGGCGATTAAATGCCCTCAATCTCCTCCGGCCAATCAGAAGCCAAGAAAAAGGAGTTACAAAATAAACAATTCCATTTTGTAACTCCTCCCATTATGTGGCTTAATGACAATAAAAGCCCATAAACCCACCTAAAAGGCTACCTAAAAGCCTATAAATAGGAGGGCTCTCCAAGAAGAAAAGACATCACAGAGCATCAGAAAAATCAGAGAAAAAAGCACAAGCACACAGACAGAAATCCAGAGAAAGGAAAAAGAGAGAAAACTCTGCGGAAATTCTACACCGGCCACCACAACAAGGTGACAAAAGTCCCTTGGGGGGTACCCCCCCCCCCCCCCCAAGGTCCTTGCCTTCTCCTCCTGCCTCCAATGGCTTAGATATGGCTTTTCAGCCCGTCTACTCGGTTTTTTATTGGACATAGGATCTTCCTTTGATCTTTGTCTTCTAAAAACCCGAGGTCATAGCCAAGCCAAGCGAATCAAATAGCATCCTCTGTTCTCATCTGCATGGATGATGGCGAAGCCCACATATGGCTTGCGACCGTCAATCTAAACGAGTCCCCCACAATCTCCTGAGAAGTTAGATCCTCCTTTTCTTGCTTTTCATTGTAGTTTGTATTTTCTTTAAAAAGAGACAAAAATCGCAATTCTTGTCTTTCATTGTTGATAAGGATTGTAAATCGGCTATAACGCCAACGCTAACGCCAAAATCGGCTATAAACGCCAAAAATCGGCTATAAACGCCAAAATCGGCTATAAATGCCAAAAAAATCGCCTTTCACGGCAAATCAAGAAAAATGTCTCTTTTCTTAAATATATGTGCAATGGAAAACTTGAAAGAAGTTGATTTCCTTTTTACTTGCGAAGGTTGATCCCCGGATCACCACTTGCAATTCCAAGTAAAATAGAAAATCTGGCACACCCACAAAAAAAGAAATGTTGATGCACGCCCCTGCCCCCCGGTTACGAAAGGGTCGGACCAAACGGACTCCCACGTCCGCCGACCTCGGTAGAACCAACCAGGAGCGCGGTCCATCAGTTATAGCCAAGCCAAGCGAATCAATAGCATCCTCTGTTCTCATCTGCATGGATGATGGCGAAGCCCATATATGGCTTGCGACCGTCAATCTGAACGGGTCCCCCACAATCTCCTGAGAAGTTAGATCCTCCTTTTTCTTGCTTTTCATTGTAGTTTGTAATTTTTAAAAAGAGACAAAAATCACAACTCTTGTCTTTCATTATTGATAAGGATTGTAAAACGGCTATAAACGCCAAAATCGGCTATAAACGCCAAAAATCGGCTATAAACGCCAAAAAAATCGCCTTTCACGGCAAATCAAGAAAAATGTCTCTTTTCTTAAATATATGTGCAATGGAAAACTTGAAAGAAGTTGATTTCCTTTTTACTTGCGAAGGTTGATCTTCGGATCACCACTTGCAATTCCAAGTAAAACAGAAAATCTGGCACACCCACACAAAGAAATGTTGATGCACGCCCTTGCCCCCCCCCCCCCCCCCCCCGGTTACAAAAGGGTCGGACCCAACGGGCTCACACGTCCGCCGACCTCGGTAGGACTCAGCAGGAGCGGTCCATCAAGCTGGCACACCCGGTGGGACCCGTTCATTTGAGAACATGATGCTAGAAATGAAATATTTGCATATCATATCTTTTGCTCTATGCTTATATTTATTTTCTCGATTCCTTGGCTACTTTCTAATTGGTGGCCTATGTTGGATTCTGCATCTAAAAAAATGAGATGAGATTTTTTAGAAATTTCTAATTCTTTGAATTTATTTCCACTCTTTCTCTTTTCAAAAAAAAAAGAAACAAAAAACCAGATTTTTCACTTCGGATTCAAAATTGAGAAACCTTGATCCGTTCCTATCGTTCATCGCGCTTGCAGAAATGTTGAGCCTGTTCGACTAAGGTTTTGGGCCATCGTTTCTCTTCGATGAGTTCATTAAAGATCTAAAAAAAAATGAGATGAGATTTTTTGGAAATTTCTAATTCTTTGAATTTATTTCCACTCTTTCTCTTTTCAAAAAAAAAAAAAAAACAAAAAACCAGATTTTTCAGTTTGGATTTAAAATTGAGAAACCTTGATCCGTTCCTATCGTTCATCACGCTTGCAGAAATGTTGAGCCTGTTCGACTAAGGTTTTGGGCCATCGTTTCTCTTCGATGAGTTCATTAAAGATCTAAAAAAAAAAATTTTAAAAAAAAAACAAAAAAAAATTAGATTTCTCATTTCGGATTCAAAATTGAGAAACCTTGATCCGTTCCTATCGTTCATCGCGCTTGCAGAAATGTTGAGCCTGTTCGACTAAGGTTTTGGGCCATCGTTTCTCTTCGATGAGTTCATTAAAAAAAATATAATAAAATAAAAATATAAAAAAAAAAACAAAAAAAAGACATAGACCATTAAGGTTAAACCAACTGCGTTCTTTGATCATGATTGATTCAAGAAAAGCCTTGTCCAGAGTGTGGAGACAGCTTGACTGTTCTAGGCAAGGGTCCTCCAAACGGGTTCATTAAGTAATCCTACCCTTACCTGGGGGCAATTCTATCAATCAAGATTTCATAAGACCGGGTTAGGAGGCCTATGTGTACTCTCTCGTCTTTTAAATAAATTTTTTTTTCAAAAATAAAATTTTTAAAAATAAAAAATTTAAAATAAAAAAAAATTTCAAAAAAAAATCTTAAAAAAAATAAAAAAATAAAAAAATAAAAAAAATATTTTTTTCAAAAAAAAATCTTCAAAAATCTTCAAAAAAAAAAAAAACTTCCGTCATTTTGGGTTTAGATTGGAGAAATCTTGGTCTTCTCCTTTCTGAGCACTGCCGCTCGCGGAAATCGCTGAGCCCGTGTTCAGAGTGAAGTGCCTTTTGCTCTCTTTGACGAACCCGATATTGGCCTTTCAAAAAAAAAAAACTCGTCATTTTTAGATTCAGATCCGAGAAATCATGGTTCATTTCTTTCTGAGCACTGGCGCTCGCGGAAATCGCTGAGCCCGTGTTCAGATTGGAATACCATCTGCTCTCTTTGAGGAATCCAATTTTGACCTTTCAAAATAGAGAATCTTATCTCATGGATGCGGTCTCAAAACATTTATGCCTAGCGGTACTAGTACGCCCTTTCAGGGTCTACTGTATTGCGACCGGCACATCTGTAACTCCAACTTTATATTCTTCTTACCTCGAGCAAGCTCTGCTTCTCGATAAGTCGAATTTAAGTTCACAATTGCTTCTAGCAGTCACTGGGATGCCCATTCTGGGCTTACCATACCTCCGATCAGAACAATTGTACCCTCTATGGCGTTTTGCCTTCTTCATGTTGCTTGGGTCATCTTCCTCTAGCAATGGCAGCTTCATTAACCATTACTTTCGATGAGAGCAAGCACCAAATCATGCTTTAACAGAAGCAAACTACGCGCACTTACGAGCGCCCCATCAGCTGTCGAAGCGTCAACTCCCTCGGCAACTCTCTGAACTCTGGGTCGACCTCGACTCCCCGACTATTGTCTTTGGGACGCTGGGACCATTCCCACTTCCTGAGGAACAAACTGCTCCTTCCAAGAAGCAGAAACTCGCCTCTCAACGTGTCACTACCGTGACACCAAAGGCGAGCACCAGAAGGCCTGAAGCCCGTGGCAGCCCCACAAAGCCTCGTCCAGCAAACGACCAGGTCTATCCCAAGACTTGGTCCCCAAGACCTTTACCAAAACAGAGAAGGTCCCAAACATTCACCAAGCCAGCATTCCTGGCCCCACTCAAGGAGAAGCAGTTCTACCTTCTTGCCTACATGAAAGAGGAGAAACCCATCTCCAACCTGACTCTCAAGTCAACCCAGCATGAGCCGGCTTGTTCCTACAAGCCCAAAATCAAGTCATGCATCACAAGGCCTCTGCAAGCACCTGCTAAGGCCTACAAACCTGCAGTTCGACCCTTCATCTCTACAGGGGCCGAACTCCAAAACTTCAAAGCTTCGCTGCAACAGGCGAAGGACAGGGTTCGCATCCTGTCCTTGCCCAGCTACAAAGAAGACAGGCTCGGCTGCTGTGCCCGAGGGAGCACATCCTTCATCGTCAAAGCCCAGCCAGAGCTGACCGAAGCTCAAATTGCTCGTCGCATACGCCGCCGCGCGTCGTATCGACAAAAGAGACTAGAGAAGCAAAGGACCCAGCCTCCTACACTTCAAGTCTCTCCCAAATGGGTCGAAAAAGAAAGACCCAACCAAGTTGCTGCCGTCCATATGGTTGGAAAAACCAGAAGGCGCCAAAAATCAGCAACAAAAATCCATGTCCGACTGTCCGATGACCCGCAGCGTCTCAAGGACAAGAAGACATTCAGAAGAATCCCCTGCTCCTTCAAGCAAAGGACAGCAGAGTGATCCTTCCTCAAACTCTTCTTCAAAAAGAATGAGCCCCAGCTCAGTCACCAGGACAGTTTCTTCGTTCGAATCACGAAGGATGAATGTCTTCGCTACAAATTCTGAGCCACCACCCCGCAATCCACCTCCAGAAGATGCGATCACCCGCATCCAGCAGTTGGAACAGGGCTAGCAGAGGATTGAAACTCTGATGGAAAACCTTCTCCTCGCCTTCCAAAATCAGGCGAACAATGAACCTCCTCTGAATCATCAAGACGACGAGGTAAATGGAGAAGAAAATGAGTCACGCGCCCTTACCAAAAAGGACGTAGACAGTATCCTCGCCAAAGCAAAAGAAGAGGATATACTCAAGGAGCATGGGATCAAGCCACCATATCCGTTATGGATGGACTCGGTCCCGTTCCCCACCAAATTCAAGCATCCTACTCTCCAAACATATACGGGGAAAGGATCAGCCAGACAGCAGGTCATCCACTTCAAGATCCCGACGGGAGCTATCGCGGATCAAGATGCACTCAAGATCCGCCTCTTTGCAAGTACCCTAAAAGGTACGGCCTTCGATTGGTACTCCACTCCGTCGGAAGACTCAATCCAAAACTGGGCCATGCTAGAGACACGCTTCCTGACTCACTTCAAAGGTGAGGATCATCCCGCTACTATGGCTCAGCTGTGTAGCCTAAAACAGGGGGAGAATGAGTCAACATATGACTTCATTCACAAGTGGAAAGCAATGGCGTACAAATGCTCTGATGTACTGCCACAAGCGTCGCTAGTCGACATCTGCCGAAACAACATGAGAGCCAGAATCCGCTCTATGATCATCGGCAACAAATCAAAAAACCTGGGAGAACTCCTAGAAGCTTCCATGGAAGCTGAAACGGTGATTAAAGACCTCAACAGTCAGAAATCATCAAGAAAAGAGCCAACCGCCATTGCAACCTCTAAACCAAAGAAGAAAGAGGTCCTCAGTGTGCAGACCAAGTCAGCTCCTCAGCCACCAAAGAAAGCTGAAAATAAAGTTGCTGGTAAGAGACCTGAACTCTCAGATGCCTTCAAAGAACGAGTAGAGAAGAAATACCCATTTGATGAAGATGTTGATGAAATCTTCGGAGCTCTTGTGGCAAACGGCAAGCTCACCTTGCCTGAACCAAAAAGACCTGGTGATGTTGGCAAAACCAACGATCCTCGGTACTGTCCATACCATCAGATGATCTCGCATCCTCTCAATCAATGCTTCGTTGTGAGGGAGAAAATAAACGAGATATGGAAAAACGGAGTCATCACCTTTGATAAAAACTATGGGTCTGCCTCCGTCAACATGGTGACATGTGGACAAACATCAAGATCACCGAAGAAAAAGATCACTACTTCCTTCAAGGTGATAAACACAATCCAAGCGTCCGAGGAACTGGTTCCTTACCCGACACCAGACGGACAACCCATATGGGTACATCCCGATCTCCTGGAAGATGAAAATTAGGAGGTCGTGAAAACAAAGCCTACAGCTCAACAGCGAAGGCAGGCTAGGAAACACCTCCTCAAGCTCAAACGGCAAGAGAAGACCCAGCCAAAACAAGAAGTCAAAGAAAAGACAGAGGCTTCCTCTACCGCTTCACTGGTGGCAAGAAAAACGTCCCTTCCAGAGACTTCAAAGGGGCTAAGAAAATTCACTCTCAGTGATTTCACTGCCACCTCAATTCAAAGAAGCCATGCAGGAGGCATCATACTCTTGCAATTCGGTAGTTGGATTCTCCATTGATGGGTACGAGTCCAGCGACACCGATGATGGATTCGAATCCAACTACACAGATGAGTGGGAGGAGTCCCTTGAAACAGGAGAATATCTCTCCGATGAAGAATGGGTTCCTGAGTCTCATCTTATGCCAGTAATCTGGTATAACCCCCTACAGCCACAAGGATCCTGGTCTGATGATGAAGAAGACCAAGAAGTTGTTCAAGAAAATGCTGCTGACCCAGCACCTCTCATTACTCCAGTGGAAATCAACCATGCTGAGCCACAAAGAGTTGATGAAGAAGAAGATTTGGCTCCCATGCCTGATCTTGAAGAATATGCAAGGATCTTGCAGCATCTCGCTCTAGAACAAGAGCAAGACCACGTCAACGAGCCTCCTCGCAATCCAGAGCCTGAAATCCCTGAAGACCATCAGGTACATCCTCCCTTAACTCCTGAAAATGGAGAAAATTGCTGAATAGACGATCCTCTTACATCCGAGGATGAGTCTGACTCCAATCAGGCGACGTCTCCCATCAGAGCTTCCTGTAATGTGATAATTCAAGATTATAGCTCTTCCGAAGCATCGTCTGATGAGAGCACTTACACTCCGGCGACGCCTAGCAATGTATCTTCTGGAGCCACCTCGTCTCACGTGACTTTCACTGAGATAACACCCTCTCAGGTTTCTTCTCCTGAGACTGTGACTTCAAAGTTCACACCCTTCATGACTGAAGAATTCCCAGCTATTGATGCTTGGGACGATGAATTAGTCAACGAAGAAGAAAGGTTGCTGGATGCTGTTCAGGACTTGTTCCCGGAAAATGCTCCATGCAACACAATCACTGAGGATGGCAACTCTGCTGCTGATACATCCTCAGCAAATGAAAAACGACAGCCTCTTGATCCTGAAGACAATCTTCCAAATGAAGACCCTTCTCAAGAAGCTCTCGAAGTTGGTAGAGGCACCCGCTCTGGCCGGGACTACTACAGAAATTACAAGCAATCTTCCTTTACATATGTAAATCCTTCGGGAAAAGATGTTGTAAGCGCCCCTAGTGGCAACAATGATGAACATGCAGGCCCTAAGGAGTCTTTCAAGTATGACTTGATTGAACACTTCAAGCACATACCTGCACGTCTGCACATCCTAGATTTGTTGCGAATGTCTCCGAACACTCGTGATAATTTCATCTCAGAATTACAAAAACTGAATGAGGATGTCGACAAACATGCCCCGCAAGTCCTCCAAATTGAAATGGATTACCGGGTCAAAAACTCAGAAGCCTCCTCAAAGGGAGAAAAGAAGAAAACTGAGGGATCATGCATTGAATGCCTCTCGGTTAAAAAAGCAGCCAGTGCAACCATTGCCTTCACAAAGGAAGACCTCCTACTTGGCGAAACCAGGCATAACCGACCCCTGTACTTCACAGGGTATATCAAGGAAATGCCTATGCACAGAGTTCAGATCGACCCAGGTTCTGCACTCAACCTCATCTCCACATCGGCTCTTGAAGAGTTGGGCATCCCACCCAGCAAGCTAAGCCACACATCTGTATCTATCTTTGGATACGATGGGAGTACTGAAAGGCCTATCGGCAAAATCAGGTTCAAGTTGCAGATTGGTGATCTTATCTCTGAGGTCACAGTGTATGCAATAAAAACCCCTTCATTCTACAACATCCTTCTCGGACGCCCTTGGATCCATGAGAATGGTGTTGTCCCTTCAACTCTACATTAATGCATCAAGTTTGTTGGCGACGACGGCATGATACATCGAGTCTTTGCGGATAGAAAACCCTTCAAAGGTAAAGAAGTCTACTTCGCAGACTCACAGATGTATGAAGGTGAAAAAGAAGAAGAAGAGAAGCACACAGCATCCTTTGCCGAAAATCTCCAGAAAGATAAAGGCAAAGCTCCTCAACAATCACCGGAAGAAAACAAACCATCCAGTAAATCTGAAGAGAGCATTCAAACTCCCTTCATCATCTCCCTCAAACCATCAAAGCCTTTGGTCATCCCAACTAAAGTGAAGAAGGAAAAGCAAAGGCCTGGGGGCAAATTTGTTGTCTCTTTCGTGTCTATCATACAAGACACGGATTCGGATTCAGAGCCAGAAGACGACGCATCGTCAAGCCAAGCTGACACTCAGCAAGTTCAGCCTGCTCTCACTCCAATGGAGACAACTTCTGACATAGAAGATCCTACGTCAGCTTCCTTCGTTGTTCCAGCAACTTCAGCAATGGAAAAGCCGATCTTCTTCCATAGATCGGATGCTTCTTCATCAAACTCTATGCTTGAACCTTTCGAAAATAAAGGTTCGCCTCAACTATCCTTATACAGTTCTGTGGCACAAGCTATTAAGAAGAAAATGGGCTATGACGCTCAAAACCCAGTCGGTTTGGGAGAAGGACGCGGTATTCTCACGCCATTGGGGCCCGTCTTGACCAAAAGCCAGCTGGAAGATTGGAGACTCTATGGCTATGTAAAAAAGTCTTCACACGGGTTAGGGTATGATCCCGACACTCCCTTGAGACAGTTGACACAAAGGCTTAAAAGTCAATATACTGACCAAGCCTCAACTTCTCAAGTCCATGAAGACATCGATCTCCCTGGATATCTCTTTGATGAGTTACCTGACAAAGATCCAGGAAGCTCATCCAATTGGCACAATTTCTCCGAAAATGAAGAGGAGTTGTCCGATGGCACAGACGTGTGGTCTTCTGACCCAGAAGAACCCTCATCTTCAAAAGAATTAGCCTACTTCGACCCGGTTTCAACAGGCGATTGGGATCATCTCATAGCAAGCCTTGGGAAAATTACCGATCAAGAAGACCCGTGGAAATGAACAAAACCTTGGTCTGGAAATGCCTTTGAAACTCCAGAAGGTCTCGTTGAGCTGGAAGCCTCCGAAAATATTGTGGAGGAACCACCTATGAACCTTCCAACAGAAGATCCTGTTCAAAAGATAGACTTGGGAACATCAGATAACCCACGTCCTGTATTCATAAGCAAGAATATAAAGGATGATGAGTTGCCCGAGTATATCGCTTTTCTTCGTGAGTTCGTTGATTGCTTTGCATGGTCTTACGCTGAAATGCCAGGCTTAGACCCCAAAATAGCGGTTCACAAACTCAATCTTCAAGAAGACATTAAGCCTGTCAAGCAAGGCCAAAGAAGATTCCGTCCAGATGTGATGGATAAAATTGAACAAGAAGTTAAAAAACACAAAAGCGTCGGCTTCATCCTTGAGGAACAACATCCTGAATGGTTGGCCAACATTGTCCCCGTGACAAAGAAGAACGGGCATCCTGAAGATGAAAAACATACATCTTTTCGGACCCCATTTGGCGTGTATTGCTACACTGTCATGCCATTTGGTCTGAAAAATGCTGGTGCCACATATCAGAGGGCTATGATGAAAATATTCCAAGATATGCAGCATAAGACGGTTGAATGTTACGTTAATGACCTCGCCGTCAAAAGCAAAAGAAAAGAAGATCATCTCGAAGACCTTCGAGAAGTCTTCCTCAGGCTTTGCAAACACAAATTGCGAATGAATCCTTTGAAATGCTTCTTCGGCGTCTCGTCGGGTAAGTTCCTCGGATTCTTAGTTCGGAAAGCTGGAATAGAGCTTGACCCCATAAAAGTCAAAGCCATTCTAGAAATGCGCTCTCCAAGAACCTTGAGAGAACTCAAAGGGCTTCAAGGGAGATTGGCCTACATCAGACGGTTCATCTCCAATCTTTCGGGGAAATGCCGTCCATTCTCCCGGTTGATGAAAAAAGGTGTAAACTTTGTCTGGGATGCTGACTGTGAAGCTGCTTTCCAAGACATCAAGTCATACCTGACAAAACCTCCAGTGTTAGCTGCTCCTACCACTGGAAAACCATTCATCTTGTCCACAAGAGCCCTTGATCACTCTTTGGGAGCTCTGCTTGCGCAAGAAAATGATCAAAGAAAAGAAGCTGCTCTATATTACCTCAGCCGCATGCTAGTAGGTGCAGAGTATCGCTACTCTCCAGTCGAAAAAGAATGTCTTGCAGTGATGTTCGCCGTACAAAAGCTGCGTCACTACTTGTTTTCCAACACAGTATACCTGGTCTCGAGGGTCAACCTTTTGAAGGTCCTTGTCACAAAGGCAGGTTCTCTCAATGCTCGACTGGCAAAATGGTCCATCCTTCTGTCACAATTTGATATTAGGTATGTACCACAAAAGGCAATCAAAGGGCAAGCTCTAGCGGACTTCCTCGCAAAGCATCCATTGCCTAAACATTCTCCACTCAGAGATGATCTCCCAGACAAACCAATCTACAATGTGGAGACTTCCTCACAAAGTGCCTCCTGGGACATGTACTTTGACGGTACAACCAGGACAATTGAAAAAAGACAGCTGATCTCGGGAGTTGGCATCCTCTTTGTTAGCCCCGACAAATACATGATTCCACACGCTTTCTCGCTACTGGAACCATGCACAAACAATGCAGCTGAATATCAAGCTCTGATCTTAGGATTGGAACTCGCCATCGAATCCGGTATCACCATGCTGGAAGTCTTTGGAGACTCTCAACTGATCGTCAACCAGATGAATCAGAAATTTGAAGTCAGGAACCAGATTTACTGCCTTACTACAACAAGGCACAATCACTTCTGCAAAAGTTTGACATCTGTCACATCACCCACATTCGTAGAGGTGAAAACATACGTGCAGATGCCCTAGCTGAACTTGCTGCATCCATGGCAATCCAGGAAGGGGAAAACATGCAAATCACAGTGTGCGAAAGAAGAATCCTTCCTCCTCTTAACACACACCAAGCAGTTGCTGAATGCCACCAAGTGGTCGGAAGTCGGATTTCAATCCTTCAAATTTCAATCGGCGACTGGAGGGATCCGTTCATTGATTACATTATGTTCGGAATCCTACCTGAAGATCCAAAAGAACGGGTAAGCACCCAAAGGCGAACCCCAAGCTTTCATTTGGATATTCCTTCAAAAATCCTTTACCGGAAATCCTTCAAAGAAGTTCATGCTGGTCTTTGCGGAGCTCATCAGGCTGGACCCAAGCTCTATGATCAGATAAAAAGGTTAGGATATTACTGGCCTACCATGGTAGCTGACGCAATGCAATTTGCTAAGCGCTGCCAACAATGCCAAATTCATGGAGATTACATTCACATGCCTTCAGAATGGCTGCATCCTACAACGATCTCATGGCCTTTCGAAGCCTGGGGTATGGACATCATAGGTCCTATTTCTCCCCCTTCGAGCAAAGGTCATTGCTTCATCTTCACCGCTATGGATTATTTCTCCAAGTGGTCAGAAGCATTTGCGTTTAACGAAATGAAGACCTCATCAGTCCTTCAGTTCCTGCGCACCAACATCATTTCTCGTTTCGGCATACCCAAAAGATTCGTCCATGATAACGGACCACAATTCCGGGATCATCGATTCTACAGGTTCTGCGACAAATACAAAATCCAAAGCTGTCCTTCGACTCCATACAATCCGGCAGCAAACGGGTTAGCAGAAGCTTTCAACAAGACACTCTGCAAAATCCTTAAAAAAATGGTCTCTAGTCACAAAAGAGACTAGAGCGACAAAATGTCTGAAGCTTTATGGGCCTATCGAACCACCGTTCGGGGACCAACCCATAGCACACCATTCTCCTTGGTCTATGGATGCGAAGCTGTCGTGCCCTTGGAAGTACAAATTCCTTCCTTGAGGGTATCCTTGCAAAATGACATGACTCAAGAAAGCAATGTCAAATTGCGACTCCATGAGCTGGACAATCTCGATGAGAGACGGCTCGAAGCTCAACAAAGCATTGAACTTTACCAAGCACGCATGGCAGGATCTTTCAATAAAAAGGTCAGGCAACGCGCCTACAAAAAGAGTGACTTGGTTCTTGCGGAAAAAAGACCAATGGTCTTCGCTCATAAATCCAAAGGCAAATTTGAGCCAAAATGGGAGGGACCCTACGTCATCGACAAGGTTTTCTCCAACGGCGCATACGCACTCCTAAACATGGAAGGTGACAGATGTATGCTGCCCATCAACGGCAAGTTCTTAAAGCGGTACTACCCTTGAAGACTTACCCAACTGGGTAAGAGCAATGCCTGTACGGCCAAAACCGGTTTCCAGGTACACGCTCGCTAAACCCACCCTTTTTTAGAATTTTCATATCAAATGTTGAAATTTCTAGAAATTTAAAACAATGCTTACTTTCATCGTTTCATTGTCCAAAAAAAAAATCCAAGTTTAAGAACCTTTCCCTAACTTGACCAAAATTTTCAACCCTTGAATCCAAAATTCATGGTTTGAAACAAAATCCGGATTCAGGGATTTCCACCCTAGTCCACCCTGCCTTTTACCGCCAAAATGGTTTTATGTCAAAATTTATGACCCTCGTGTCTTTAAACAAAAAAAAAATGGTTTTTCAAAAACCGCGGGGAAGCGACGCTTAGTCGATACTCGCACAAATCGGAAGCAAGCGAACCACGTTCGACACTTCCAAAATCGCAGGGAAACGACATTTCGTCGGTACTTGCAAAATCCAAACCTGTGGAGATGCAACATTTCAGTTGATATCCACAACCCAAATTTCAAAGGTTCGAAAAAACCTAAAAAACTGTGGAGACGCAACATTTCAGTTGATATCCACAACCCAAATTTCAAAGGTTCGAAAAAAACCTAAAAAACCATGGAGACACAACATTTCAGTTGATATCCATAACCCAAAGGTTCGAGAAAACCACAAATTTCAAAAATCGTGGGGAAACGACATCAAGTCAGTACCCGCAAAACCAAAATTTTTGAAAAGCAAGGATGCGACATTCCATCGATACTTGCACCCAAATCCGCGAGGATGTGACATTCCATCGATACTCCCAACCGAATGAGCAAGGATGCGACATTCCATCGATACTTGCAAGAACATTCAGCAGGGAGGCGACTTTTAGTCGATACTTGCATTTTTGAAAACCAAACCGGCTATAAATGCCATCAAAACAGGCTATAAATGCCACAAAGCGGCTATCAATGCCACCAAAACAAAACAGGCTATAAATACCACAAACCGGCTATCAATGCCACCAAAACAAAACAGGCTATAAATGCCACAAACCGGCTATCAATGCCACCAAAACAAAACCGGCTATCAATGCCACAAACAAAAGATTGGCTTTCAAAAAAAAAAAAAAACCCCGGCTATCAATGCCACGAAACTCGGCTATCAATGCCACAAACTCGGCTATCAATGCCACAAGAAAAGCTGGCTCTCATGCCAAAATTGGCTTCCATGCCACAAGCAAAAACCTGGCATCCATGCCAAAACAATCATTTGACAAAAGATTTTCACAAAATGACAAGCTTTTGATCAAATCCCATTTAGCAATTACTTTTATCACAAAAAGATTCAAGTGAGCGTAGGGATAACAAAAAAAAAAAGAAAGTGTTCACAAGCACTACAAAAAAGAGTACCAAAAAAATACATGTGGTACCAAAAAAAAAAAAGAAAGTGTTCACAAGCACTACAAAAAAAAAGTAAGTACCAAAAAAATACAAGTGGTACCAAAAAAGAGAGAAGGATGGTTTCTGTTAAAAAAAAAATAATACAGGAGCTCAATCAAAAATGGTCTCCAGCCAAGAGTTCAGCTCCTCAAGCAAACTTTTGGCCTCAGCCGTCAAGGATTCCAGGGCACGATTCTTCAAGAACTTGCCATGAGATGCTGGGGTGGGTTGAAACCCTTCTTTTGCACCGGGAAGCTTATCCCCAGCAGTTTGCCATCGTTCACTTTCTTGAGATTTCCTTTCAAGAACTCGATTGGCATCTGCAACCCGGCGAATCAGAGCACTCTCCCTGTCACGAGCCTCTATTATTGCAGTCCACTTGGCAGCGACTTGTGCCTGCAGATGCTCAAGACGTTTCCTGGCCTCATCGACCTCCCTATCAAGGATGTTAAGGTCATGTGTCAGCCCGATGATGGTTAGCTCTTCTAAGTTCTTCTCTCGGACTACCTGCTTCCTGCTTTCTTTAGCCTCATCCAGGTTAGATTGAGCCTTATCTGCAGGGTCCAGGAACATCTCCTTGAAGAACTGGTCATCAGGAAAACCCATGGTCTCAAACCACCTGTCACCCAGCTCAATGATCCTATCAACGATCGCCCTGGCATCTGTGACATCCAGACCAGCCTCTTCGGCATCACTGAGAATCTCCTGCACATGCTGGATCATGCCAAATCCGGCTTCTAAGTGCCGAGAAAAGAGAGTCTCAATCCAAGAGCTCAAAACCCGCACCACCACCTTCTTCGCAAAAAGAAGAGATGGCCCAGCTGAAGATTCGCCCAACTCCGTTGGTCGGCTGCTCATGTCATCATCTGTCGGAAGAGTAACAAAATAACTCTTTCCAGTTGAAGCTACTCCTGCTCGGGAAGGAATCTCAGCACGAGGAATCTCCTCAACATTGTCAGAACTGATCCCAGGAGTCTCTACCTCTGGATCAACCTCTGGCATCCCTTGCTCTGGTTCTGAAGGAAGCGACGGACCCTCCTCTGTCACTTCAAAACCTACCAAAGAAACACAAAAGGTATGAATATGATCATGTTTGAAAATCATTATCAGGGTTATAACTACAAAATACCTTCTTCGACGACTGGCGGAACACTTTCTTCCTCCATGAACTCATCGGAAGCATCATCAACATTTGCGTCCATCGATGGTTCAAAGTCATCGGAATCCTGTGGCAAATCAGCTGGAAAGAAAAATGTTAGCAAACCAAGTCGCAGACACAAAAAGAAAGAAGCAAAAGAAGTCATACTAATTAGAGATTCTGGATTCACTTAGAGTCCCTCGGTTCTTCTTCAGGTGCCCCGACAGGATCCGTTACCACCTCATCGGTTGGGACCTTAGGCATCACCAAGTCTTCCTCTGCTAAAAAAAAAAGAAAAGAAAAGTAGAAACAAGAAGCAAATCAGAACATGGAAAAATCCCATGAAAAGAAATGGAAAGAAAACAAAAAAAAAAAAGAAAAAGAAAAAAAAACGGGGGGATGGCCCACAGGCCACGTGGCCGTACGGCTAGATCCGTACGGATCTGTCCGTACGGCCCACAAAAAAAAAAAAAAGAAGAAAAGAAAGTAAAAAAAAAAATTGAAAAAAAAAAGGAAGCAAACACGTGGAAAAAAAAAAGAAGAAAAGAAAAGAAAGAACCTTTTTTCCTACGATGGGGTTTTCTTGAAAAAGGGAACTTACTTGAAGCCATTGATGGAGAAGAAGAAGAAAAGTCTTGACGATCTTGAAGAAGAACAACTCTTGGTCTTGAAGCCCTCTTGAGATTATTGCAAAAGAAAGTAATAAGAGCAAGAGATTCAACCTTCTCCTTGCTTTTATAGAAGAAAGCAAACCAAAGAAGGAAAGAAGAAAGAGGTAAGTGTTACTAATTAGTAACCTTACCAAAAGAAAGAGATTAGAAAGATTCTTTCCCAAAAGAAAGATATCTTGAAGGATTTTCTCCCAAAAAGAAATCAATGAGAGATTTTCTCCCAAAAGATAGGATCAATGAAGGATTCTTTCCCAAAAGAAAGATATCTTGAGATATCCTATCCTAAAATAAAGGGAATATGAGAGATTCTCTCCAAGTAAAGATATTCTTAGATATTCTCTATCCAAATGAGATATTTTTGGATATTCTTTACAAAAATGACACCATATGAGATCTAAGCCATTTCAAAAGCTTAAGGTCCCAAGGGTTAGCCCATATGAGCCAGGTTTGACCACCTAGGCACTTCAAAAAAAAAAAAATTTGGGCTTTTAGTCAAAGAGAAATCCCTCTTACCAAGAGCATACAAAAATGGTTCCATGCCTCTTTGAGTTGATTGGACCATACAAAGAAAATTCCAAGCCCCATAAGCTTCGAAAAATCAAACCATCCATCCTCATCTACCAAATTGAGCCAAAATCTTGAAATTGACATTTCACAACAAACCAAACCAAATCCTGGTCCCCTAACTTGCCACATACAGCTTGTTAGGTCACAAGACCAAAACCAAAAACCAAAATTGATCCCCCAACATTCCACATACAGCTTGTTGGGTCACACGATCAAAACCAAACCCAACCCCCTAACCTGCCACATACAGCCTGTTAGGTCACAAGTTCAAAACCCAAATCCACATCCCTGATGTCATCTTCAAAACTTTGCCTCGAGATGGTACGTGATCCTTTTCACTACCTTAAAATTCCCCTAGAAGCTCAAAAGGCT
Source organism: Litsea cubeba (assembly GCA_012931725.1). Taxonomy (NCBI): domain Eukaryota; kingdom Viridiplantae; phylum Streptophyta; class Magnoliopsida; order Laurales; family Lauraceae; genus Litsea; species Litsea cubeba. The sequence continues at coordinate 102,590,873 of CM022946.1, forward strand.
ACAAATACCGAAAAGAAAGACTGCTCAAAGACTCTTGGTCAAGTCACAGGCTCTCCTTCAAAAATCTCTTCGAGGCACGTCCACTACAAATGATAAGCAACTCGTCGCTGTACCTCGAGGGGGCATTTGTTGACACCAAAAATGTCACTTTGCCTTTTCAAGATCCAAAGAGCTACATGAAGTCGCAACCTGCCATAAATAGGCAATGCTACTTTCAAAAAATCAAATCTTGTCAGAATCAAACAAAAACTGCAAGATTCTTCAAGACAGCTAAAAGAGGAGTACACAAGAAGTTTCAGGCCATTTCAAAATCATTTGGCCTAACTTCGCTTCTCCGGCATCCGAAAAGGAGCTCCCGGCGGCGAAAGCATCGGAGACACCAAATCTTCGATCAGAGCCGATGGATGGCCTCCAAATACATCCAAAAGGCTCCACGTCAAGTTCCGAGTCAAACCGGCAACGTTTGACCCTACATCAACCCTCGAACAGCTAAATCAACCCTCTCGGCGGCTAAAACCACCGAGGCCATTACTCATCAGATAGAGCACATGGACGGCTTCAAAATGCTTATAAAGGGCTACACGTCAAATTTCAGGTCATTTCGACAACATTTGACCATAGTTTGACGCTCGGAAGCCAAATCAGGCCTCTCGGCGGCAAAGCTCTCCGGGACCATGGTTTCCAACACGGAGCCTATGGATCATCTTAAAATGACTCTAATAGGTTCCCTATCAAATTTCAAGTCAATCGGACATCGGTTGACCGCACATCAAACCGCGACATCTTCATCGCGACAAAAGCGAGTCTACTGGTGATAGGACCCCAAACGGATTCAAAACTCAAACAAAAGCCTATGGTTGGTCTTATTTATTGCTCATCAGGCTTCACACCAAATTTCAGGTCATTCCGACATCGTTTGACCCAGTTTCAGCTTCTGACGGAAAATCGGCAGCTCTGCGCGACAAAATCTTCGGCTTTCTCAAGAAATTGGAAACTTTGCAAAATAAAATGCATGGATTCTCATCAGGTTTCCTACAGGGAAATCAGGCCAATAAATGGTCAAAAATGTCAAGGAAAAATACAGAAGAAAAAAGAATCGAAAAACAATAAAAACGGACACAAAACGAGACAAAAAGTGGGAAAACCCCCCCAGGGTCGCAGACCCCGGCGACCCTGGAGCCCGGGGTCGCCGGGAAGGCCCCGGAAACCCCGGTTTTCGCTGTTTTTTTGCGATTCGAAGCACCCAGCCTCTGATACTTTCCAAAATTCATGCTTTTGAGAGTATCGAAAACAATATTGATCGCCACCCGGTCAACCAAAAATAGTGTGCTTTCTACCCGACCGATCGAGAAATCGACAGGACAGATGGCACCGACCCGTTGTTGGCAACAAACACCTGAAATTACATGGTCATCCGATGTCGATCTACATGAAGATCCATCGATGATCATCGCCAGAAGAATCCCAAAAGACCCGGCACGGCCCGCGACTCTTCAGATGCTCGGCGACCACTTAATGCGATTAATTGACTAGCTTTATTACAGTCATTAGTCCATTTCTTTGGACGGACCAATCAGAAGCAAGAATCCGGGAGTTACAAGTCAAGAGATTCATGGCATTTAACCCATGAAACTCCACCCATCATGGCGATTAAAGGCGATTAAATGCCCTCAATCTCCTCCGGCCAATCAGAAGCCAAGAAAAAGGGGTTACAAAATAAAGAATTCAATTCTGTAACTCCTCCCTTTATGTAGCTTTATGACAATCAAGGCTCATAAACCCTCCAAAATGGCTACCTAAAAGCCTATAAATAGGAGAGCTCACCAAGAAGAAAGGGATCGAAGAGAATCACAGACAGCAGACACACAGACAATAGACTGCAGAAAATCCGGAAACTCAGACAGAAAGAGGCATCAGAAATCTAAGAGAGAAAACTCTGCGGAAATCCTACACCGACCACCGCTACAAGGTGACAAAAGTCCCTTGGGGGGCACCCCCCCCCCCCCCAAGGTCCTTGCCTTCTCCTTCTGCCGCCAATGGCTTAGACGTGGCTTTTCAGCCCGTCTACTCGGCTTTTTATTGGACATAGGACCTTCTTTTGGTCTTTGTCCTCTAAAAACCTGAGGTTATAGCCAAGCCAAGCGAATCAATAGCATCCTCTGTTCTCATCTGCATGGATGATGGCGAAGCCCACATATGGCTTGCGACCGTCAATCTGAACGGGTCCCCCACAATCTCCTGAGAAGTTAGATCCTCCTTTTCTTGCTTTTCATTGTAGTTTGTTTTTTTTAAAAAGAGACAAAAATCACAACTCTTGTCTTTCATTATTGATAAGGATTGTAAAACGGCTATAAACGCCAAAATCGGCTATAAACGCCAAAAAAATCGCCTTTCACGGCAATCAAGAAAAATGTCTCTTTTCTTAAATATATGTGCAATGGAAAACTTGAAAGAAGTTGATTTCCTTTTTACTTGCGAAGGTTGATCTTCGGATTACCACTTGCAATTCCAAGTAAAACAGAAAATCTGGCACACCCACACAAAGAAATGTTGATGCACGCCCTTGCCCCCCGGTTACGAAAGGGTCGGACCCAACGGACTCACACGTCCGCCGACCTCGGTAGGACTCAGGCAGGAGCGCGGTCCATCAGCGCATACGCACTTCTAAACATGGAAGGTGACAGATGTATGCTGCCCATCAACGGCAAGTTCTTAAAGCGGTACTACCCTTGAAGACTTACCCAACTGGGTAAGAGCAATGCCTGTACGGCCAAAACCAGTTTCCAGGTACACGCTCGCTAAACCCACCCTTTTTTAGAATTTTCATGTCAAATATTGAAATTTTTATAAATTTAAACAATGCTTACTTCCATCATTTCATTGTTCAAAAAAAAAAACCCAAGTTTAGAAACCTTTCCCTAACTTGACCAAAATTTTCAACCCTTGAACCCAAAATTCATGGTTTGAAACAAAACCCGGATTCAGGGATTTCCACCCTAGTCCACCGTGCCTTTTACCGCCAAAATGGTTTTAGGTCAAAACTTATGACCCTCGTGTCTTTAAACAAAAAAAAAACAAAAACAAAAAATGGTTTTTTCAAAAAACCACGGGGAAGCGACGCTTAGTCGATACTCGCACAAATCGGAAGCATGCAAACCACGTTAGACACTTCCAAAATTGCAGGGAAGCGATATTTCGTCGATACTTGCAAAATTCAAAAACCGCGGAGACGCAACATTTCAGTTGATATCCACAACCCAAATTTCAAAGGTTCAAAAAAACCTAAAAACCGTGGAGACGCAACATTTCAGTTGATATCCACAACCCAAATTTTCAAAGGTTCGAGAAAACCACAAATTTCAAAAATCATGGGGAAACGACATCAAGTCAGTACCCGCAAAACCAAAATTTTTGAAAAGCAAGGATGCGACATTCCATCGATACTTGCACCCAAATCCGCGAGGATGCGACATTCCATCGATACTCGCAACCGAATGAGCAAGGATGCGACATTCCATCGATACTTGCAAGAACATTCAGCAGGGAGGCGACTTTTAGTCGATACTTGCATTTTTGAAAACCAAACAGGCTATAGATGCCACCAAACCAAAACGGCTATAAATGCCACCAAAACCGGCTATCAATGCCACCAAAACAGGCTATAAATGCCACAAACCGGCTATCAATGCCACAAACAAAAAATTGGCTTTCAAAAACCCCGGCTATCAATGCCACAAACTTGGCTATCAATGCCACAAACCAAAAACCGGCTATCAATGCCACAAATTTGGCTATCAATGCCACCAAAACTGGTTATAGATGCCACAAAAAAAAAACTCGGCTATCAATGCCACAAAAAAAAGCTGGCTCTCATGCCAAAATTGGCTTCCATGCCACAAGCAAAAATCTGGCTTCCATGCCAAAACAATCATTTGACAAAAGATTTTCACAAAATGACAAGCTTTTGATCAAATCCCATTTAGCAATTACTTTTATCACAAAAAGATTCAAGTGAGCGTAGGGATAACAAAACAAAAAAAAAGAAGAGCATCCCATTTAGCAATTACTTTCATCACAAAAAGATTTAAGTGAGCGTAGGGATAACAAAAAAAAAGCAAAGCATCCCATTTAGCAATTAGTTTCATCACAAAAAGATTTAAGTGAGCGTATAGATAACAAAAAAAAAAAAACAAAACGAAAAAAAGAGTACCAAAAAATATACATGTGGTACCAAAAAAAAGCAAGTGCTCACAAGCACTACAAAAAAAAAAAAGAGTACCAAAAAATACATGTGGTACCAAAAAAAAAGAAAGTGTTCACAAGCACTACAAAAAAAAGTACCAAAAAATCCAAGTGGTACCAGAAAAAAGAGAGAAGGATAGTTTCTGCTACAAAAAATCAGGAGCTCAATCAAAAATGGTCTCTAGCCAAGAGTTCAGCTCCTTAAGCAAACTTTTGGCCTCAGCCGTCAGGGATTCCAAGGCACGCTTCTTCAGGAACTTGCCATGAGATGCTGGGGTGGGCTGTAACCCTTCTTTCGCACCGGGAAGCTTATCTCGAGCAGTTCGCCATTGTTTGTTCTCATCAGACTTCCTTTTAAGAACTCGATTGGCATCTGCAACCCGGGGAATCAGAGCAGTCTCCCTTTCACGAGCCTCTGTTATTGCAGTCCACTTGGCAGAGACTTGTGCCTGCAGATGCTCAAGACGTCTCCTGGCCTCATCGACCTCCCTATCAAGGATGTTAAGGTCATGTGTCAGCCCAATGATGTTTAGCTCTTCTAAGTTCTTCTCTCGGACTGCCTGCTTCCTGCTTTCTGTAGCCTCATCCAGGTTAGACTGAGCCTTATCCGCAGGGTCCAGGAACATCTCTTTGAAGAACTGGTCATCAGGAAAACCCATGGTCTCGAACCACCTGTCACCCAGCTCAATGATCCTATCAACGATCGCCCTGGCACTTGTGACATCTAGACCAGCCTCTTCAGCATCACCGAGAATCTCACGCACATGCTGGATCATCCCAAATCCGGCATCTAAGTGCCCAGAAAGCAGAGTCTCAATCCAAGAGCTCAGAACTCGCACCACCACCTTCTTCGCAAAAAAAAGAGATGGCCTAGTTGAAGATTCGCCCAACTCTGTTGGTCGGCTGCTCATGACATCATCTGTTGGAAGAGTAACTAAAGAACTCTTTCCAGTTGAAGCTGCTCCTGCTCGAGAAGGAATCTCAGCACGAGGAATCTCCTCAACATTGTCAAAACTGATCCCAGGAGTCTCTACCTCTGGATCAACCTCTGGCATCCCTTGCTCTGGTTCTGAAGGAAGCGACGGACCCTCCTCTGTCACTTCAAAACCTGCTAAAGAAACACAAAAAGGTATGAATATGATCCTGTTTGAAAATCATTATCAGGGTTATAACTACAAAATACCTTCTTCGACGACTGGCGGAACACTTTCTTCCTCCATGAACTCATCGGAAGCATCATCAACATTTGCATCCATCGATGGTTCAAAGTCATCGGAATCCTGTGGCATGTCAGCTGGCAAAAAAAAATGTTAGCAAACCAAGTCGTAGACACAAAAAAAAAAGAAGCAAGAGAAGTCATACCAATTGGAGACTCTGGATTCACTCCAAAGTCCCTCGGTTCTTCTTCAGGTGCCCCGACAGGATCCGTCATCACAATATCGGTTGGAACCTCAGGCATCACCAAGTCTTCCTCTGCTAAAAAAAAAAAAGAAAAGCAGAAACAAGAAGCAAATCAGAACATGGAAAAATCCCATGAAAACAAATGGAAAGAGAAAAAGGAAGAACATACCTTCACCGACGGTCTCTTCTTCTCAGCTTCTCTTCTCTAGAGGCTCGTCAGCATCCACTGGCACATCCTCATTGATAGTAAGAGGAACTTCCAAGTCAGGAGAGTCCTCATGCTGCCCCTTGCTACGATGATGGCTCCTCCTCCTCTTACTCCTGCGGGCTCGCTTCTTGGAGGAACCTGGCCCGCTGTCAGAGTCAGGTTTCCCACTTGACTCCTCACTGGATGGTCTACTCTTGCCAGTAGACTCCACGGAAGCTTGCCTCTGTGCTGCTTGCATCCAAGCACCAAGTTCGGCTTCCTCCTGTTCTAGCTGCTCTAAAGCCTCATCAGGTATTTCTCGAACAGCTTCAGAACCAATGACACCCTGGTCACCGAGAAAGCCTATCTTGTGCTTCTCTCCAGAAAGGAAGGCCCAAACTTCCTCTCGCCGGACGCCATCTGACTTTCCAAGGCCCTTTCTAGATGCCAGCTTCACATCAAGCTACTTCTTGGAAAGCCCCCGATATGCCGAAAAGCTCTCCGCAAACCACTTCGCAAAGCCGGCAGTCCGGGAAGTCAGTAACACAGGATAAGAGATCATGGCTGTAGTGTCTTCAGCACTATAGAAAGCCCATGCATTTCTCCCGTCCTGTAAACCTCCAAAGCGCTTCACCATGCTTGAAGGCGCTCCAACAACGCCTTGAGAAAAGCCCAGCTGCAAAGCAAAGCGAGAAGGTACATACGGCTGGATGTCGACGAAAAGATGTCTGCGGTACACCATCGTGCCGATACGTATGCTGAAAAGCCACTCTCTCTCTCTGCATTCGTCAAGGAGTAATGCCTTCCCGACCCCACCCTGGTAGAGTCTCGGGAGGCACCAAAATCAAAAGCCTTCTTCCGCAACTCCGGAGAAAGCTTCACTGAAGACTGCCCCATCTCGACGTCCCTGAACCGTCGGATCCTCATGCGGGCAAACAAAAGTGATTCAGACACGGCTTTGCCTTTAGCCAGTCGAATCATCAGAGGATCATCATCCTGTGCAGCACCCAGCCGGTGGAAGCCAGGACAGTGGTCCACGTACCACGAATAAAAGATGTGGGCTGAAAATACCCTATTCATGGGAAGCCCAAGCCGAACAAAAAAAGCAGCAGCCTGCAGTTCGGTACACAGGTAGGAGTAAAGAGCTGGCACCAAAGCGAGCTGCTCTCGAAACGCCATCTGACAAGCCGGAAAAATATAGTGCGGCTTGATGTGCGTTCCATCTCCTCCAGCAAAAATAGCCTCACCAAGCCAATAAGTGAGGTAAACAGCGAGATCTCTCCGCAGTGCAATGTCAGGACATATGGCATTTGTACTCGCATAGAAATCTCTCAACTCTTCTTGCATGGCCAAGATCTTCTTCGAACTTGGATCCTGAGCCCTTGCTTCCTGGGTTACACTATCAGAAGACTCCCTGCTATCAAAAAGGTTGGGGAATGAAGAGCTATAACTCTTCCAACTGCTGGATCTAACTTTCAAACCCTTTTTCTCCTTCAAAAAGTCATAGAAGGCGACGAGCTGAAAGTACAGAAGCCTGAACTCCTCAGACTGCCCCTCAAGGACGCTGTCAATCGGCATAAACTCCTCATAGAGTTTGCCGAGGATGGGCAATCCAGTAATGGCGCTCAGCTCCTTCAAAGAGAAACCAATCTCACCATTCGTCACAACGAAGGTATTGGTTTGTGGGAGGAATGACTCCAGCATAGCCATGAAGGCCTCGTCGGAAAAGATCACGGTCTCCCTAAAGGCACGAACCGCATCAAAAATCCCGGCTTCCTTTAAAACGGCGCCACCAATCAGCAGGACGCGATCAGTCCACGACTTCCACTCGGAGTCAGCATTGAAACGGCCACGAAGTCGAAAAGGCTTGATCCAATTGCTGCCGTCACCGCTAAAAATACCAAGGCCCACCGGTCTCAAATCGACCGACGGATAATCAGAACCCTAGTAGCCGCTGGATGGCATCAATAGGTCCATGTCAAAAGGCGACCTCTCCGTATATCCAGGAGAACCGCCAACAAAAACCCCGGTCTTGATTACATTTGTCCTTCTCACCCAGCTTGGAGGATCTTCCCTCTTAGAGCACGTGGGGACAAGGCTCATGATCGAGACGGTGTGATCAAACGTCGACCGGGTAACAACAGTCTTCTTCTCACCATCTGCTGTGAAAAAAAACTGAAAACATCTCCTCTGGTATGTCATGTCATCAGGGACGGCATCACCAAAGAAGAAGGTAGGCTTGGGCAAAACGCTCTGATCTTCCATCACCCATGCACGACTGCTTACCATGATCTTATAGAATTCCTCTCCCTTGAGGGCGATCAGTCGCTGCCTCATCACATCTCTGTTGAGGGAGTCGCTTCCAAATTAGCCATGAATGTCTTCCGCTAATTCAGATCTGAATCGCAGTTTCTTTCAGTCATCTGATGTCGATCTACATGAAGATCCATCGATGATCATTGCCAGAAGAATCCCAAAAGACGCGGCACGGCCCGCGACTCTTCAACTGCTCGGCAACCACTTAATGCGATTAATTGACTAGCTTTATTACGGTCATTAATCCATTTCTTTGGATGGATCAATCAGAAGCAAGCATCCGGGAGTTACAAGTCAAGAGATTCATGGCATTTAACCCATGAAACTCCTCCCATCATGGCGATTAAAGGCGATTAAATGCCCTCAATCTCCTTCGGCCAATCAGAAGCCAAGAAAAAGGAGTTACAAAATAAAGATTTAAATCCTGTAACTCCTCCCATTATGCGGATTAATGACAATAAAAGCCCATAAACCCTCCTAAATGGCTACGTAAAAGCCTATAAATAGGAGAGCTCTCCAAGAAGAAAAGAAACAACGGAGAAAACCACAGAGACACAAACAAAGCACAGAAATTCAGAGAAGGAAAAGAGAGAAAACCCTGCGAAAATCCTACACCGACCACCGCTACAAGGTGACAAAAGTCCCTAGGGGGTACCCCCCCCCAAGGTCCTTGCCTTCTCCTTCTGCCTCCAATGGTTTAGATGTGGCTTTTCAGCCCATCTACTCGGCTTTTTATTGGACATAGGACCTCCCTTTGGTCTTTGTTCTCTAAAAACCTGAGGTTATAACCAAGCCAAGCGAATCAATAGCATCCTCTATTCTCATCTGCATGGATGATGGCGAAGCCCACATATCGCTTGCGACCGTCAATCTAAACGGGTCCCCCACAATCTCCTGAGAAGTTAGATCCTCCTTTTCTTGCTTTTCATTGTAGTTTGTATTTTTTTTAAAAAGACAAAAAATCACAACTCTTGTCTTTCATTATTGATAAGAATTGTAAATCGGCTATAAACGCCAAAAAACGGCTATAAACACCAAAATCGGCTATAAACGCCAAAATCGGCTATAAATGCCAAAAAAATCGCCTTTCACGGCAAATCAAGAAAATATCTCTTTTCTTAAATATATGTGCAATGGAAAACTTGAAAGAAGTTGATTTCTTTTTTACTTGGGAAGGTTGATCTCCGGATCACCACTTGCAATTCCGAGTAAAATAGAAAATCTGGCACACCCACACAACAAAAATGTTGATGCGCGCCTCTGCCCCCCGGTTACGAAAGGGTCGGACCCAACGGACTCCCACGTCCGCCGACCTCGGTAGAACCGAGTAGGAGCGCGGTCCATCAAGCTGGCACACCCGGTGGGACCCGTTTATTTGAGAACACGATGCTAGAAATGAAATATTTGCATATCATATATTTTGCTCTATGCTTATATTTCTTTTCTCGATTCCTTGGCTACTTTATAATTGGTGGCCTATGTTGGATTCCGCATCTAAAAAAAAGTGAGGTGAGATTTTTTGGAAATTTCTAATTCTGTGAATTTATTTCCACTCTTTCTCTTTTCAAAAAACAAAAAAACAAAAAAATCAGATTTTTCATTTTGGATTCAAAATTGAGAAACCTTGATCCGTTCCTATCGTTCATCGCGCTTGCAGAAATGTTGAGCCTGTTCGACTAAGGTTTGGGCCATCGTTTCTCTTCGATGAGTTCATTAAAGATCTAAATAAAAAATAAAAAAATAAAAAACTTAGATTTCTCATTTTGGATTCAAAATTGAGAAACCTTGATATCGTAATATTAATATTGTAATACCCCACCCCCCCCCCCCCCCCACCCAAGTTGGAGCATGAAGATCTCGAACGCCCAACTTGCAAAGTAGAAACTCAAATTTCGCTTTCCCCAACGCTTTGGTAAAGATGTCTGCCAATTGAACACTAGTGGAAACTTATGACGGACAAATCATACCTTCAGTCACCGCATCTCGAACAAAATGACAGTCAACCTCTATATGCTTTGTTCTTTCGTGAAAAACTGGATTTTGAGCAATGTACAACGCCGACTGACTATCACAATACAACTTCATACCTGATGGACCGCGCTCCTGCCTGGTCCTACCGAGGTCGGCGGACGTGGGAGTCCGTTGGGTCCGACCCTTTCGTAACCGGGGGGCAAGGGCGTGCATCAACATTTCTTTTATGTGGGTGTGCCAGATTTTCTATTTTACTTGGAATTGCAAGTGGTGATCCGGAGATCAACCTTCGCAAGTAAAAAAGAAATCAACTTCTTTCAAGTTTTCCATTGCACATATATTTAAGAAAAGAGATATTTTCTTGATTTGCCGTGAAAGGCGATTTTTTTGGCATTTATAGCCGATTTTGGCGTTTATAGCCGATTTTGGTGTTTATAGCCGTTTTTTGGCGTTTATAGCCGATTTACAATTCTTATCAATAATGAAAGACAAGAGTTGTGATTTTTTGTCTTTTTAAAAAAAATACAAACTACAATGAAAAGCAAGAAAAGGAGGATCTAACTTCTCAGGAGATTGTGGGGGACCCGTTCAGATTGACGGTCGCAAGCCATATGTGGACTTCGCCATCATCCATGCAGATGAGAACAGAGGATGCTATTGATTTGGTTGGCTTGGCTATAACCTCAGGTTTTTAGAGAACAAAGACCAAAAGGAGGTCCTATGTCCAATAAAAAGCCGAGTAGACGGGCTGAAAAGCCACGTCTAAGCCATTTGGAGGAAGAAGGAGAAGGCAAGGACCTTGGGGGGTACCCCCCAAGGGACTTTTGTCACCTTGTAGTGGTGGTTGGTGTAGAACTTCTGCAGAGTTTTCTCTCTTTCCCTTCTCTGAATTTCTTTGCTTTGTCCGTGTCTCTTTGTTTTTTTCCGATCTGGAATTTTTTGGAATGCTCTCCTATTTATAGGCTTTTAGGTAGCCATTTAGGAGGGTTTATGAGCCTTAATTGTCATAAATCTACATAAAGGGAGGAGTTATAAGATTGAGTTCTTTATTTTGTAACTCCTTTTTCTTGGCTTCTGATTGGCCGGAGTAGATTGAGGGCATTTAATCACCTTTAATCGCCATGATGGGAGGAGTTTCATGGGTTAAATGCTATGAATCTCTTGACTTGTAACTCCCGGATGCTTGCTTCTTATTGGTCCGTCCAAAGAAATGGCTTAATGACTATAATAAAGCTAGTCAATTAATTGCATTAAGTGGTCGCCGAGCAGTTGAAGAGTCGCGGGCCGTGCCGCGTCTTTTGGGATTCTTCTGGCGATTGTCATCGATGGATCTTTATGTAGATCGACATCGGATGACCATGTAACTTCAGGTGTTGGTTGCCAACAGCGGATCGGTGCCATCTGTCCTGTCGATTTCTCAATCGGTCGGGTAGAAAGCACACTTTTTTGGTTGACCGGGTGGCGATCAATGTTGTTTTCGATACTCTTAATGATTAACCCATGTTTTTTTACGGATGTCAGAGGATTTGGTGTCTCAAAAGTATGAATTTTGGAAAATACTAGAGGCCGGGCGCTTCAAATCCCGAAAAAACGGCGAAAAACGGGGTTTCTGGGGCCGACCAGGCGATCCCGGGCCCCAGGGTCGCAGGGGCCTGCGACCCTGGGGGGGGGTTTTTCCCCCTTTTGTCCCGTTTTGTGTCCATTTTTATTATTTTTCGATTCTTTTTTCTTCTGTATTTTTCCTTGACATTTTTGATCATTTATTGGCCTGATTTCCCTGTAGAAAACCTGATGAGAATCCTTGCATTTTGTTTTGCGAAGTTTCTAATTTTCTGAGAAAGCCGAAGACTTTGTCGCGCAAAGTTGCCGATTTTCCGTCAGAAGCTGAAACTGGGTCAAACGATATCGGAATGACCTAAAATTTTGGGTGAAGCCTGCTGAGTAATAAATAAGACCAACCATAGACTTTTGTTTGAGTTTTGAAGCCGTTTGGGGTCCTATCACTAGTAGACTTGCTTTTTTCGCGATGAAGATGTCGCAGTTTGATGTGCGGTCAACCGATGTCTGATTGACTTGAAATTTGACAGGGAACCTATTGGAGTCATTTTAAGATGATCCATAGGCTCTGTCTTGGAAACCATGGTCCCGGGGAGCTTCGCTGCCGAGAGGCTTGATTTGGCTTCCGAGCGTCAAAGTATGGTCAAATGTTGTCAAAATGACATGGTCAAATGTTGTCGAAATGACCTGAAATTTGACATGTAGCCCTTTGTAAACATTTTAAGCCTTCCATGTGCTCTATCTGATGAGTGATGGCCTTGGTGGTTCACGCCGTCGAGAGGCTTGATTTAGATGTTCGAGGCTTGATGTAGGGTCAAACGTTGTCGGTTTGAATTGGAACTTGACGTGGAGCCTTTTGGATGTATTTTGAGACCATCCATCGACTCCGGTCGAAGATTTGGTGTCTCCGATGCTTTCGCTGCCAGGAGCTCCTTTTCAGTTACCGGAGAAGCGAAGTTAGGCCAAATGATTTTAAAATGGCCCGAAACTTCTTGTGTACTCCTCTTTTGGCTGTCTTGAAGGATCTTGCAGTTTTTGTTTGATTCTGACAAGATTTGATTTTTTGGAAGTAGCATTGCCTATTTATGGCAGGTTGCGACTTCATGTAGCTCTTTGGATCTTGAAGAGGCAAAGTGACATTTTTGGTGTCAACAAATGCCCCCTCGAGGTACAGCGACGAATTGCTTATCATTTGTAGTCGATGTGCCTCGAAGAGATTTGTGAAGGAGAGCCTGTGACTTGACCAAGAGTCTTTGAGCAGTCTTTCTTTTTGGTATTTGTAGCCTTTTGAGCTTCCAGGGGAATTTTATGGTAGTGAAAGCGATCACATACCATCTCGAGGCAAAGTTTTGAAGATGACATCAGGGATGTGGATTTGGGATTTGACCTTGTGACCTAACAGGCTATATGTGGCAGGTTAGGGGGTCGGGTATGGTTTTGACCGTGTGACCCAACAAACTGTATGTGGAATGTTGGGGGATCAATTTTGGTTTTGATCTTGTGACCTAACAGGCTGTATGTGGCAAGTTAGGGGATCAGGTTTTGGTTTTTTATTTTGGTCTTGTGACCTAACAAGCTGTATGTGGCAAGTTAGGGGGCCAGGATTTGGTTTGATTTTTGTGGAATGTCAATTTCAAGATTTTGGCTCAATTTGGTATATGAGGCTGGATGGTTTGATTTTTGGAAGCTCATGGGGCTTGGAATTCTCTTTTGTATGGTCGAATCAACTCAAAAGAGGTATGGAACCATTTTTATATCCTCTTGGTAAGAGGGATTTCTCTTTGACTAAAAGCCCAAGTTTTTTTTTTTTTAAGTGCCTAGGTGGTCAAACCTGGCTCATATGGGCTAACCTATGGGACCTTAAGCTTTTGAAATGGCTTAGATCTCATATGGTGTCATTTTTGTAAAGAATATTCAAAAATATCTCATTTGGATAGAGAATATCTAAGAATATCTTTACTTGGAGAGAATCTCTCATGTTCCCTTTATTTTGGGAGAGAATATCTCAAGATATCTTTCTTTTGGGAAAGAATCCTTCATTGATCCTATCTTTTGGGAGAAAATCTCTCATTGATTTCTTTTTGGGGGAGAATCCCTCAAGATATCTTTCTTTTGGGAAAGAATCTTTCTAATCACTTACCTCTTTCTTCTTTCCTTCTTTGGTTTGCTCTCTTCTATAAAAGCAAGGAGGAGGTTGGATCTCTTGCTCTTATTACTTTCTTTTGCAACAATCCCAAGAGGGCTTCAAGACCAAGAGTTCTTCTTCTTCAAGATCTTCAAGACTTTTCTTCTTCCTCTCCATCAATGGCTTCAAGTAAGTTCCCTTTTTCAAGAAAACTCCATTGTAGGAAAAATAAAAAGTTCTTTCTTTTTTTTTTATTTCTTTCTTTTCTTCTTTTTTTTCCACGTGTTTTTTCTTTTTTTTTTTTACACGTATTTTCCCTCTTTTTTTTTCGTGCTTTCTCTTTTTTTTTGTGGGCCGTACGGCCACGTGGCCTGTGGGCCATCCCTTTTTTTCTTTTCTTTTTTTTTGTTTTATTTCCCTTTTTTTTTCGAGAAAGTTTCTTTTCTTTTCTTTTTTCTTTCTCCCTCTTTTTTTTTGATAAAGTTTTCTTTTTCTTCTTTTTTTTTTCTTTCGCTCATCATGATAATGCCCCTTTTTTTGGCAAACCAAGATGTTCATGCATGCATTCTATTGTAAATTGAATTAGTAGCATGATGTGATAGCATACCTGAAAGTTTTGCAAATTTGGGAATTTGGAGCTCGAAGCGATGTTGAGCCCTTCCTGATTTTGCGGAGACTTTGATGTTTCGAAAGTTTGGAGTTTCGGAGCTCGCAGCAATGTTGAACCCATCTTCAAGCTTTCTATTTCTTTCGGGATAATTTCTTTTCTTCGGAATTGCCCCGTCATAATGTCAAATTTTCGCCAGATTTTTTTTTAGCGAGATTCTGTCATTTTGATGTTTGATCTTTTTCTTTTCCATCCTTTTCAGGTGGTTACTCCAGAACGAACAAGGGTAAAGAGCCTGCTACAAGCGTACCTCGTTGATCTTCTAATCCGGCCGTTCAACAGGCCTTTGAAAAGGTCCAGTATGTTGAGAGAAATCTGGAAGAATGCGACTCCCTCAATAGAGATGAGATGAGGCAGCGACTAATCACTCCCAAGGGAGAGGAATTCTATAAGATCATGGTAAGCAGTCGTCCATGGGTGATGGGAGATCAGAGTGTTTTACCCAAGCCTACCTTCTTCTTTGGTGATGCCGTCCCTGATGACATGACATACCAGAGGAGATGTTTTCAGTTCTATTTCACAGCAGATGGTGAGAAGAAGACTGTTGTTACCCGGTTGACATTTGATCGCACAGTCTCGATCATGAGCCTTGCCCCCACGTGCTCTAAGAGGGAAGATCCTCCAAGCTGGGTGAGAAGGACAAATGTAATCAAGACCGGGGTTTTTGTTGGCGGTTCTCCTGGATATACGGAGAGGTCGCCTGTTGACATGGACCTATTGATGCCATCCAGCGGCTACCAGGGCTCTGATTATCCATCGGTCGATTTGAGACTGGTGGGCCTTGGATAAAGCGTTTTCGACTTCGTGGTTGTTTCAATGCTGACTCCGAGTGGAAGTCGTGGACTGATCGCGTCCTGCTGATTGGTGGCGCCATTTTGAAGGAAGCCGGGATTTTTGATGCGGTCCGCAAGGGAGACCGTGATCTTTTCCGACGAGGCCTTCATGGCTATGCTGGAGTCATTCCTCCCACAAACCAATACCTTCGTTGTGACGAATGGTGAGATTGGTTTCTCTTTGAAGGAGCTGAGCACCATTACTGGATTGCCCATCCTTGGGAAACTCTATGAGGAGTTTATGCCGATTGACAGCGTCCTTGAGGGGCAGTCTGAGGAGTTCAGGCTTCTGTACTTTCAGCTCGTCGCCTTCTATGATTTTTTGAAGGAGAAGGAGGGTTTGAAAGTTAGATCCAGCAGTTGGAAGAGTTCTAGCTCTTCGTTCCCCAACTTTTTCGATAGCAGGGAGTCTTCTGATAGTGTGACCCAAGAAGCCAGGGCCCAGGATCCAAGTTCGAAGAAGATCTTAGCCATGCAAGAAGAGTAGAGAGATTTCTGTGCGAGTACAAACACCATATGTCCTGACATTGCACTGCGGAGAGATCTCGCTGTTTACCTCACTTATTGGCTTGGTGAGGCTATTTTTCCTGGAGGAGATGGAACGCACATCAAGCCGCACTATATTTTTCCGGCTTGTCAGATGGCATTTAGAGAGCAGCTCGCTTTGGTGCCAGCTCTTTACTCCTACCTGTGTACCGAACTGTAGGCTGCTGCTTTTTTTGTTCGGCTTGGGCTTCCCATGAATAGGGTATTTTCAGCCCACATCTTTTATTCGTGGTACGTGTACCACTGTCCTGGCTTCCACCGGCTGGGTGCTGCATAGGATGATGATCCTCTAATGATTCGACTGGCTAAGGGCAAAGCCGTGTCCGAATCACTTTTGTTTGCCCGCATGAGGATCCGACGGTTCAGGGACATCGAGATGGGGCAGTCTTCAGTTAAGCTTTCTCCGGAGTTGCGGAAGAAGGCTTTTGATTTTGGTGCCTCCCGAGACTCTACCAGGGCGGGGTCGGGAAGGCATTACTCCTTGACGAATGCAGAAAGAGAGTGGCTCTTCAGCATACGTGTCGGCACGATGGTGTACCGCAGACATCTTTTCGTGGACATCCAGCCGTATGTACCCTCTCGCTTTGCTTTGCAGCTGGGCTTTTCTCAAGGCGTTGTCAGAGCGCCTTCAAGCATGGTGAAGCGCTTTGGAGGTTTACAGGATGGGAGAAATGCATGGGCTTTCTATAGTGCTGAAGACACTACAGCCATGATCTCTTATCCTGTGTTGTTGACTTCCCGGACTGCCGGCTTTGCGAAGTGGTTCGCGGAGAGCTTTTCGGCATATCGGGGGCTTTCCAAGAAGGAGCTTGATGTGAAGCTGGCATCTGGAAAGGGCCTTGGAAAGTCGGATGGCGTCCGGCGAGAGGAAGTTTGGGCCTTTTTTGTGGAGAGAAGCACAAGATAGGCTTTCTCGGTGACCAGGGCGTCATTGGTTCTGAAGCTATTCGAGAAATACCGGATGAGGCTTTAAAGCAGCTAGAACAAGAGGAAGCCGAACTTGGTGCTTGGATGCAAGCGGCACAGAGGCAAGCTTCCGTGGAGTCTACTGGCAAGAGTAGACCATCCAGTGAGGAGTCAAGTGGGAAACCTGACTCTGACAGCGGGGCAGGTTCCTCTAAGAAGCGAGCCCGCAGGAGTAAGAGGAGGAGGAGTCATCATCGCAGCAAGGGCCAGCATGAGGACTCTCCTGACTTGGAAGTTCCTCTTACTATCAATAAGGATGTGCCAATGGATGCTGACGAGCCTCCAGAGAAGAGAAGCCGAGAAGAAGAGACCGTCTGTGAAGGTATGATTCTTCCTTTTTCTCTTTCCATTTTTTTTCATGGGATTTTTCCATGTTCTGATTTGCTTCTTGTTTCTACTTTTCTGTTCTTTTTTTTTTTAGCAGAGGAAGACTTGGTGATGCCTGAGGTTCCAGTCGATGAGGTGGTGACGGATCCTGTCGGGGCTCCTGAAGAAGAACCGAGGGACTCTGGAGTGAATCCGGAATCTCCAATTGGTATGGCTTCTTTTGTTTTCTTCTTCTTTTTTTTTGTCTGTGACTTGGTTTGCTAACATTTTTCTTGCAAGCTGACATGCCACAGGATTCCGATGACTTTGAACCATCGATGGATTTAAATGTTGATTATGCTTCCGATGCGTTCATGGAGGAAGAGAGTCTTCCGCCAGTCGTCGAAGAAGGTATTTTGTAGTAATAACCCTGATAATGATTTTCAAACAGGATTATATTCATACCTTTTTGTGTTTCTTTGGCAGGTTTTGAAGTGACAGAGGAGAGTCCGTTGCTTCCTTCAGAACCAGAGCAAGGGATGCCAGAGGTTGATCCAGAGGTAGAGACTCCTGGGACCAGTTCTGACAATGTTGAGGAGATACCTCGTGCTGAGATTCCTTCCCGAGCAGGAGCAGCTTCAACTGGAAAGAGTTCTTTTGTTACTCTTCCAATGAGTGATGATATGAGCAGTCGACCAACGGAGTTGGGCGAATCTTCAGCTGGGCCATCTCTTCTTTTTGCAAAAAAGGTTGTGGTGCGGGTTCTGAGCTCTTGGATTGAGACTCTGCATTCTGGGCACTTAGATGCCAGATTTGTGATGATCCAGCATGTGCGTGAGATTCTCGGTGATGCCGAAAAGGCTGGTCTGGATGTCACAAGTGCCAGGGCGATCGTTGATAGGATCATTGAGCTGGGTGACAGGTGGTTTGAGACCATGGGTTTTCCTAACGACCAGTTCTTCAAGGAGATGTTCATGGACCCTGCGGATAAGGCTCAGTCTAACCTGGATGAGGCTACACAAAGCAGGAAGTAGGTAGTCCGAGAGAATAACTTAGAAGAGCTAACCATCATTGGGCTGACACAAGACCTTAACATCCTTGATAGGGAGGTCGATGAGGCCAGGAAACGTCTTGAGCAACTGCAGGCACAAGTCACTGCCAAGTGGGCCGCAATAACAGAGGCTCGTGACAGGGAGAGTGCTCTGATTCGCCGGGTTGCAGATGCCCATCGAGTTCTTAAAAGGAAGTCTGAAGAGAACAAACAATGGCAAACTGCTCGGCAGAAGCTTCCCGGTGCGAAAGAAGGGTTACAGCCCACCCCAGCATCTCATGGCAAGTTCCTGAAGAAGCGTGCCTTGGAATCCCTGACGGCTGAGGCCAAAAGTTTGCTTGAGGAGCTGAACTCTTGGCTGGAGACCATTTTTGATTGAGCTCCTGTTTTTTTTTTTTAACAGAAACCATCCCTCTCTCTTTTTTTTTAGTACCACTTGTATTTTTTGTACTTTTTTTTGTAGTGTTTGTGAACACTTTCTTTTTTTTTTTTTGGTACCACATTTATTTTTTGGTACTTCTTTTTTTTTGGTACCACATGTATGTTTTTGGTACTCTCTTTTTTTTGTTTTCCCTACGCTCACTTAAATCTTTTTGTGATGAAAGTAATTGCTAAATGGGATGCCCTTTTTTTGTTTTCCCTATGCTTACTTAAATCTTTTTGTGATAAAAGTAATTGCTAAATGGGATTTGATCAAAAGCTTGTCATTTTGTGAAAATCTTTTGTCAAATGATTGTTTTGGCATGGAAGCTAGATTTTTGTTTGTGGCATGGAAGCCGATTTTGCATGAGAGCCAGCTTTTTTGTGGCATTGATAGCCGAGTGTTTCTTTTTTGAAAGCCAAAGTTTTTGGTTTGTGGCATTGATAGCCGGTTTGTTTTGGTGGCATCTATAGCCAGTTTGTGGCATTTATAGCCGGTTTTGATGGCATTTATAACCGGTTTGTGGCATTTATAGCCGGTTTGGTTTTTAAAAATGCAAGTATCGACTAAAAGTCGCCTCCCTGCTAAATGTTCTTGCAAGTATCGATGGAATGTCGCATCCTTGCTCATTCGGTTGCGAGTATCGATGGAATGTCGCATCCTTGCGGATTTGGGTGCAAGTATCGATGGAATGTCGCATCCTTGCTTTTCAAAAATTTTAGTTTTACGGGT
The DNA here is from genome assembly GCA_012931725.1 of Litsea cubeba. Classification (NCBI taxonomy): domain Eukaryota; kingdom Viridiplantae; phylum Streptophyta; class Magnoliopsida; order Laurales; family Lauraceae; genus Litsea; species Litsea cubeba. The sequence goes on from CM022946.1 coordinate 102,610,194, forward strand.
ACTGACTTGATGTCATTTCCCCACGATTTTTGAAATTTGTGGTTTTCTCGAACCTTTGGGTTATGGATATCAACTGAAATGTTGCGTCTCCATGGTTTTTTTTTTTTAGGTTTTTTCGAACCTTTGAAATTTGGGTTGTGGATATCAACTGAAATGTTGCGTCTCCACGATTTTTAGGTTCTTTTTTTTGTTTTGAACCTTTGAATTTTGGGTTGTGGATATCAACTGAAATGTTGCGTCTCCACGGTTTTGGATTTCGCAAGTATCGACGAAATGTCGCTTCCCTGCAATTTTGGAAGTGTCGAACGTGGTTCGTATGCTTCCGATTTGTGCGACTATCGACTAAGCGTCGCTTCTCCGCGGTTTTTTTTTAAAACCTTTTTTTTGTTTAAAGACACGAGGGTCATAAGTTTTGACCTAAAACCATTTTGGCGGTAAAAGGCAGGGTGGACTAGGGTGGAAATCCCTGAATCCGGATTTTGTTTCAAACTATGAATTTTGGGTTCAAGGGTTAAAAATTTTGGTCAAGTTAGGGAAACGTTCCTAAACTTGGATTTTTTTTTTAACAATGAAACGATGAAAGTAAGCATTGTTTAAAATTCTAGAAATTTCAACATTTGATATGAAAATTCTAAAAAAAAGGTGGGTTTAGCGAGCATGTACCTGGTAGGCCAGTAATAACCTAACCTTTTTATCTGATCATAGAGCTTGGGACCAGCCTGATGAGCTCCGCAAAGACCAGCATGAACTTCTTTGAGTGCTTCCTCAGCCTCTTGTTGTGACAAGCAGCGTAGAAGTACTCCGTTGAAGGATTTCCTGTAAAGGATTTTTTAAGGAATATCCAAATGAAAGTTTGGGGTTCGCCTTTGGATGCTTACCCGTTCTTTTGGATCTTCAGGTAGGATTCCGAACATAATGTAATCAATGAACGGATCCCTCCAGTCGCCGATTGAAGTTTGAAGGATTGAAATCCGACTTCCAACCACTTGGTGGCATTCAGCAACAGCTTGGTGTGTGTTAAGAGGAGGAAGGATTCTTCTTTCGCACACTGTGATTTGCATGTTTTCCCCTTCCTGGATTGCCATGGATGCGGCAAGTCCAGCTAGGGCATCTGCACATATGTTTTCACCTCTACAAATGTGGGTGATGTGACAGATGTCAAACTTTTGCAGAAGTGATTGTGCCTTGTTGTAGTAAGGCAGCAAATCTGGCTTCCTGACTTCAAATTTCTGATTCATCTGGTTGATGATTAGTTGAGAGTCTCCAAAGACTTCCAGTATGGTGATACCGGATTCGATGGCGAGTTCCAATCCTAGGATCAGAGCTTGATATTCAGCTGCATTGTTTGTGCATGGTTCCAGTAATGAGAATGCGTGTGGAATCATGTATTTGTCGGGGCTAACAAAGACGATGCCAACTCCCGAGATCAGCTGTCTTTTTTCATTTGTCCTGCTTGCACCGTCAAAGTACATGTCCCAGGAGGCACTTTGCGAGAAAGTCTCCACAATGTAGACTGGTTCGTCTGGGAGATCATCTCTGAGTGGAGAATCTTTAGGCAATGGATGCTCTGCGAGAAAGTCTGCTAGAGCTTGCCCTTTGATTGCCTTTTGTGGTACATACCTAATATCAAATTGTGACAGAAGGATGGACCATTTTGCCAGTCGAGCATTGAGAGAACCTGCCTTTGTGACAAGGACCTTCAAGAGGTTGACTCTCGAGACCAGGTATACTGTGTTGGAAAGCAAGTAGTGACGCAGCTTTTGTATGGTAAACATCACTGCAATACATTTTTTTTCGACTGGAGAGTAGCGATGCTCTGCACCTACTAGCATATGGCTGAGGTAATATAGAGCAGCTTCTTTTCTTCGATCATTTTCTTGTGCAAGCAGAGCTCCCAAAGAGTGATCAAGGGCTCTTGTGTACAAGATGAATGGTTTTCCAGTGGTAGGAGCAGCTAACACTGGAGGTTTTGTCAGGTATGACTTGATGTCTTGGAAAGCAGCTTCACAGTCAGCATCCGAGACAAAGTTTACACCTTTTTTCATCAACCGGGAGAATGGACGGCATTTCCCCGAAAGATTGGAGATGAACCGTCTGATGTAGGCCAATCTCCCTTGCAGCCCTTTGAGTTCTCTCAAGGTTCTTCGAGAGGGCATTTCTAGAATGGCTTTGACTTTTATAGGGTCAAGCTCTATTCCAGCTTTCTGAACTAAGAATCCGAGGAACTTACCCGACGAGACGCCGAAAAAGCATTTCAAAGGATTCATCCGCAGTTTGTGTTTGCGAAGCCGGAGGAAGACTTCTCGAAGGTCTTTCAGATGATCTTCTTTTCTTTTGCTTTTGACGGCGAGGTCATCAATGTAACATTCAACCGTCTTGTGCTGCATATCTTGGAATATTTTCATCATAGCCCTCTGATATGTGGCACCAGCATTTTTCAGACCAAATGGCATGACAGTGTAACAATACACGCCAAATGGGGTCCGAAAAGATGTATGTTTTTCATCTTCAGGATGCATCTTTATCTGATTGCAGCCAGAGAAACCATCCATGAATGTCATTCGCTCGAATCCACAGGTATTATCAATCATTACCTCTGGTATGGGGAGCGGAAATTCATCTTTAGAGCATGCGCCGTTCAGATCTCTATAATCAATACAGACCCTGATCTGCCCGTTTGTCACGAGGACAATGTTGGCCAACCATTCAGGATGTTGTTCCTCACGAATGAAGCCAACGCTTTTGAGTTTTTGAACTTCTTGTTCAATTTTATCCATCACATCTGGATGGAATCTTCTTTGACCTTGCTTGACAGGCTTGATGTCTTCTTGAAGATTGAGTTTGTGAACCGCTATTTTGGGGTCTAAGCCAGGCATTTCAGCGTAAGACCATGCAAAGCAATCAACGAACTCACGAAGAAAGGCGATATACTCGGGTAACTCATCATCCTTTATATTCTTGCTTATGAATACAGGACGTGGGTTATCTGGTGTTCCCAAGTCTATCTTTTGAACAGGATCTTCTGTTGGTAGGTTCGAAGGTGGTTCCTCCACAATATTTTCGGAGGCTTCCAGCTCAACGAAACCTTCTGGGGTTTCAAAGGCATTTCCAGACCAAGGTTTTGTTCCTTTCCACGGGTCTTTGTTGACACCAAAAATGTCACTTTGCCTCATCAAGATCCAAAGAGCTACATGAAGTCGCAACCTGCCATAAATAGGCAATGCTGCTTCCAAAAATCAAATCTTGTCAGAATCAAACAAAAACTGCAAGATTCTTCCAGACAGCCAAAAGAGGAGTACACAAGAAGTTTCGGGCCATTTCAAAATCATTTGGCCTAACTTCGCTTCTCCGACAGCCGAAAAGGAGCTCTCGGCAGCAAAAGCTCTTCGGGACCATGGTTCCCAAGACAGAGCCTATGGATCATCTTAAAATGACTCCAATAGGTTCCCTGTCAAATTTCAAGTCAATCGGACATCGGTTGACCGCACATCAAACCGCGACATCTTCATCGCGACAAAATGCAAGTCTACAGGTGATAGGACCCCAAACGGCTTTAAAACTCAAACAAAAGCCTATGGTTGGTCTTATTTATTGCTCAGGAGGCTTCACACCAAATTTCAGGTCATTCCGACATCGTTTGACCCAGTTTCAGCTTCTGACGGAAAATCGGCAGCTCTGCGCGACAAAGTCTTCGGCTTTCTCAGAAAATTGGAAACTTTGCAAAATAAAATGCAAGGATTCTCATCAGGTTTCCTACAAAGAAATCAGGCCAATAATGGTCAAAATGTCAAGGAAAAGTACAGGAGAAAAAAGAATCGAAAAATAGCAAAACGGACGCAAAACGGGACACGAAAGGGGGAAAACCCCCCCAGGGTCGCAGACCCCTGCGACCCTGGGCCAGGGTCGCCGGCGACCTTGGAACCCGGGGTCGCCGGGAAAGCCCCGGAAACCCCGGTTTTCGTCGTTTTTTCGCGATTCGAGGAGCCCAGCCTCTGGTACTTTCCAAAATTCATGCTTTTGAGACACCAAGTCCTCTGACATCCGTCCAAAACACGGGTCAACCATCAAAAGTATCGAAGACAATATTGATCGCCACCCGGTCAACCAAAAAAAGTGTGCTTTCTACCCGACCGATCGAGAAATCGACAGGACAGATGGCACCGACCCGCTGTTGGCAACAAACATCCTGAAATTACATGATCATCTGATGTCGATCTACATGAAGATCCATCGATGATCATCGACAGAAGAATCCCAAAAGACGTGGCACGGCCCGCGACTCTTCAGCTGCTCGGCGACCAATTAATGCGATTAATTGACTAGCTTTATTACAGTCATTAATCCATTTCTTTGGACGGCCCAATCAGAAGCAAGCATTCGGGAGTTACAAGTCAAGAGATTCATGGCATTTAACCCATGAAACTCCTCCCATCATGGCGATTAAAGGCGATTAAATGCCCTCAATCTCCTCCGGCCAATCAGAAGCCAAGAAAAAGGAGTTACAAAATAAAAAATTCAATTTTGTAACTCCTCCCATTATGCGGCTTAATGACAATAAAAGCCCATAAACCCACCTAAAAGGCTACCTAAAAGCCTATAAATAGGAGGGCTCTCCAAGAAGAAAGAACACACACACACAGACATCATCATCGACAGCAGACAGAAAAATCAGAAATCCAGAGAAAGGAAAACGAGAGAAAACTCTGCGGAAGTTCTACACCGGCCACTGCAACAAGGTGACAAAAGTCCCTTGGGGGGTACCCCCCCCCCCAAGGTCCTTGCCTTCTCCTCCTGCCTCCAATGGCTTAGATGTGGCTTTTCAGCCCGTCTACTCGGCTTTTTATTGGATATAGGACCTCCTTTTGGTCTTTGTCTTCTAAAAACCCGAGGTTATAGCCAAGCCAAGCGAGTCAATAGCATCCTCTGTTCTCATCTGCATGGATGATGGCGAAGCCCACATATGGTTTGCGACCGTCAATCTAAACGAGTCCCCCACAATCTCCTGAGAAGTTAGATCCTCCTTTTTGATGGACCGCGCTCCTGCTTGGTTCTACCGAGGTCGGCGGACGTGGGAGTCCGTCGGGTCCGACCCTTTCGTAACCGGGGGGCAAGGGCGTGCATCAACATTTCTTTTTTTGTGGGTGTGCCAGATTTTCTATTTTTACTTGGAATTGCAAGTGGTGATCCGGAGATCAACCTTCGCAAGTAAAAAGGAAATCAACTTCTTTCAAGTTTTCCATTGCACATATATTTAAGAAAAGAGACATTTTCTTGATTTACCGTGAAAGGCGATTTTTTTGGCATTTATAGCCGATTTGGCGTTTATAGCCGATTTTTGGCGTTTATAGCCGATTTTGGCGTTTATAGCCGATTTACAATCCTTATCAACAATGAAAGACAAGAATTGTGGTTTTTGTCTCTTTGAAAAAATACAAACTACAATGAAAAGCAAGAAAAGGAGGATCTAACTTCTCAGGAGATTGTGGGGGACTCGTTTAGATTGACGGTCGCAAGCCATATGTGGGCTTCGCCATCATCCATGCAGATGAGAACAGAGGATGCTATTTGATTCACTTGGCTTGGCTATAACCTCGGGTTTTTAGAAGACAAAGACCAAAGGAAGGTCCTATGTCCAATAAAAAAACCGAGTAGACGGGCTGAAAAGCCACATCTAAGCCATTGGAGGCAGGAGGAGAAGGCAAGGACCTTGGGGGGGGGTACCCCCCAAGGGACTTTTGTCACCTTGTTGCGGTGGCCGGTGTAGAACTTCCGCAGAGTT
>CM022946.1:102616072-102687122 GCA_012931725.1 Litsea cubeba
TGGACCCATTCCGTTGGCCTCGGCTCGGCGAAAGTGAGTTCGGCAATGGCCTTCTGAGGGGTGTATGAACCCGGACTTCAGGGAACCGTCCTTGGCCGAACTGCCGTTGTGAGGGGTTTACGAACCCGGACTTTAGGAAACGGCTGAGAGTAGGAACTCTAGACCATTCCCAAGGCGTGGAGCCTTAGTGTGTCCAAGACACGGGGCTTTAGGAAAGGCTGAGTGTAGGAACTCGAAGCCGTTTCCAGGGCGTAGAGCCTGAGTGTGTCCAAGACACGGGGCTTTAGGAAAGGCTGAGTGTAGGAACTCGAAGCCGTTTCCAGGGCGTAGAGCCTGAGTGTGTCCAAGACACGGGGCTTTAGGAAAGGCTGAGTGTAGGAACTCGAAGCCGTTTCCAGGGCGTAGAGCCTGAGTGTGTCCAAGACACGGGGCTTTAGGAAAGGCTGAGTGTAGGAACTCGAGGCCGTTTCCAGGGCGTAGAGCCTGAGTGTGTCCAAGACACGGGGCTTTAGGAAAGGCTGAGTGTAGGAACTCGAAGCCGTTTCCAGGGCGTAGAGCCTGAGTGTGTCCAAGACACGGGGCTTTAGGAAAGGCTGAGTGTAGGAACTCGAAGTCGTTTCCAGGGCGTAGAGCCTGAGTGTGTCCAAGACACGGGGCTTTAGGAAAGGCTGAGTGTAGGAACTCGAAGCCGTTTCCAGGGCGTAGAGCCTGAGCTGCCGGAGTCGACCAGAGAGAGATTGATGACAAGGCAAAAGCTGCTTTTAGTGATTCTGAAGTTCATTACATCTTTAGAAATAAAATTTCTTTAAGTGGGATGCATTCCACGGTCTCGGCAGCGGCTTGCCATCCAATCTTCGAGCTTGTAGGCTGACTTTCCTGCCAGTGAGACTATTCTGAACGGGCCATGCCAGTTGGGGCGAGTTTCCCCTCGTTTGGTTCTCTGTCAGCTGGCAGGGTCTTCTTTAAAACGAGCTCTCCCGTGGCGAACCTTCTTTCCTTGACATTTTGATTGTATGCCCTAGCTAACCGCTGCTGGTAATCGGTTAGTCTCAGGGCTGCTGCTTCTCGTCGTTCGTCCGCCAGTTCTAGCTCCATCGCCAGGTTCGTCTCATTTCGGCCTTGGTCGACCAGCTCTGTCCTCAGGGTAGGAAGGCCGATTTCCAAGGGAATGACCGCCTCCATCCCGTAGGCCAGAGAGAAAGGTGTCGCCGAGGTGGACCTCCTTGGAGTTGTTCTGTATGCCCACAGCACGCTCGGAAGCTCTTCTGTCCATCTGCCCTTTGCCTTGTCCAGTCGCTTCTTCAGGCCGTCCAGGATCACTTTGTTCGAGATTTCTGCCTGGCCATTACTCTGTGGATATGCCGGGGTGGAGTAATGGTTTCTGATGCCGTGCTCTTGGCAGAAGTCTTAAGGATTTGGAATCGAACTGAGTCCCGTTATCCGAAATCAGGGTCCGGGGGATGCCGAACCTCGTAAGGATGTTTTTCCAAACGAAGTTCCTGGAGTCCCTGTCCGTGATGGAGGACAACGGTTCAGCCTCTATCCACTTTGTGAAGTAGTCCGTAGCCACTATCAGCCATCTTTTGTTCCCTGGAGCTCGGTGAAGAGGCCCCACTATGTCCAGGCCCCATTGAGCGAAGGGCCATGGACTGGAGAGGGGACTCAGATCCTGCGCTGGCTGATGGAGGGAGTGGGAGAACTTCTGGCATTTCTCGCATTTTCTGGCGTAGACCTGGGCGTCCTTCTGCATGTAGGGCCACCAGTAACCCTGGCTGATTGCTCTGTAGGCCAATGACCGACCTCCTATATGGCTGCCGCAGATTCCTTCATGGATCTCGTACAGGAAGTCGTCCACCTTGGCCGGATGGACGCACTGGAGGTATGGACCTGTGAAGGACTTCCTGTAGAGTTTGCCTTCTGGAGAGAGCCAAAACCGAGCTGCCTTGAGCCTGATCTTGTGGGCTTCTGTCTTGTCCTCGGGGAGCTGGTCGTCCTTCAGGTAGGCGACGATTGGATCCATCCAGCTGGGGCCGAGGTCAGCACAGAGGACAAGCCGAGATGAATGGAGTTCTAGACTCGACCTCGATACTGACCCGACCTCGATGGTCCTCTTCTTTCCTGCTTCGACGGCGGAGGCCAGGTTTGCAAGCGCATCTGCATGCGTGTTGGTATCTCGGGATATTTGCCTGACCTCGGCTTTCTGGAATTGGGAGAGTAACTTTTTCGCCAGGGCTAAGTAGGCCGCCATCCTGTCGTCCCTGGCCTGGTAGTCCCCAGCGAGCTGGCTAGTTACCAGTTGAGAGTCGCTGAAGATCTCCAGATGCTGGGCTCCGAGGATTCGGGCGCTGTTCAACCCTGCAATCATTGCTTCGTACTCTGCCTCATTGTTCGTCGCTTTGAAGTCCAAGGTGAAGGCTTGCTCTATGACCAGTCCCTCTGGCGATTGGAGAACTATGCCGAGGCCAGCTCTCTTGGAGGTGGACGATCCGTCGACAAAGATCTTCCATGCCGAGGTGGGAGACTGCTGGACTTCTGTTTCTACTGGCTCTTGCCCTGTGCCCCCCAGTGCCGTGCCGAGCTGGGTCGGAGCGGGTTGGGGGAGGCGAATTCGACAATGAAGTCCGCCAGGATCTGGGCTTTGATCGCAGTTCGGGGACGGTAATGTATGTCATACTGCCCCAGTTCTACTGCCCACTTTGATATGCGCCCTGAAAAGTCAGCTTTCTTGAACAATGAACGGAGTGGATGCTCCGTGATCACCACAATAGTGTGGGATTGAAAATAATGAGAGAGCTTGCGGGAGGCGGTGACAAGAGCCAACGTAAGCTTCTCCAACAGGAGGTACCTGGTCTCGGCATCGAGCAGGGTCTTGCTCGTGTAATAGATTGGCTTTTGAACTCCCTCGTCCTCCCTGATGAGGACGGAGCTCACTGCGTGATCCGAGACCGCAAGGTACAAATACAGAATCTCCCCCAAAGTCGGGGTGGAGAGCAATGGTGGTGACATTAAATAAGTTTTGAGTGCGGCCAATGCCTGGTCGCACTCGGGGGTCCACTGGAACTTCAAATTTTTCTTAAAAGCTGGAAGAAAGGCCTGCACTTATCTGATGAGCGGCTGATGAAGCGATTGAGTGCGGCGGCCATTCCTGTGAGCCTCTGAACTTCCTTTGTGGTAGAGGGACTCTGGATGCCCTGGATGGCGGTGATCTGTTCCGGATTGGCCTCTATCCCCCTCCGCGTCACCAAGCTGCCGAGGAACTTGCCGGAGGCTACGCCGAAGGCGCACTTGGAAGCGTTGAGCTTGAGCTTGTGGGCGCGAAGGATGCCGAAGATTTGGCCGAGATCCGCCAGATGGTCGCTGGAGCGCACAGATTTGACGACCATGTCGTCGATATACACCTCTACCGTTCGGCCGAGCTGGGCCTGGAACATCTTCGTGACGAGGCGCTGATAGGTCGCCCCCGCGTTCTTCAGCCCGAAGGGCATCACTTATAGCAGTATGTGCCGCGGGGGGTGATGAATGACGTTTTCTCCTCGTCGGGCCCGTAGAGCGGGATCTGATGATAGCCTCGGTAGGCGTCAAGAAAGCTCATTCGGTCGTGACCAGCGGTGGCGTCGATCAGTTGGTCAATCTTTGGGAGGGGAAAACTGTCCTTAGGGCACGCCCTGTTCAGGTCGGTGAAGTCTACGCACACCCTCCATTTCCCAGTTTTCTTCTTGACCACCACCGTGTTGGCCAGCCATACCGGGTACTGGACTTCCCGTATGACTCCTGCTTTTAGCAGGTTGTCGACCTCTTCGACGACCGCATCTGTCTGCTGCAGCCCGGTCCTGCGGGCCTTCTGCACTACTGGTTTGTGGTCGGGGTCGACATTGAGCTTGTGGCACATGACCTCGGGGTCGACCCCAGGCATTTCGTTTGGGCTCCAAGCGAAGACGTCCACATTCTGCATCAAGAACCGAGAGAGTTCGGCCCTTTCTTCGTCTGGCAGCTGGGTGCCAATCAGGAAGAACCTGTCTGGGTCTGCCGGGTCTAGCCTGACCTCGGCCAGGTCCTCGATACTCTTCTTTCAGGGTCCCGGCCGATCTCATCGAGGCCTTTCTCAAACTCGGCCAGGTTGACGCGCTCTGGCTCCTTTACTGCCGGGACTGCGGCCAGCATGCACTGCCTGGCCTGCTGCTGATCTCCCTCCACTGTGACTACTTCCACCTTGCCTTCCTCGTTCTCATGGACGAACTTCAGCTTTTGGTGGAGGGAAGATGGAACTGCCTCTAGCTTGTGGAGCCACGTTCTGCCCAGAATGACATTGTAGGGAGAAGGGGCGTCCACAACCAGGAAGTCGGCCGACACGGAGGCTCCGCCAACTCGGGTTTCCAAGGTGATTCTCCCCTTGGGGTAGACTGGTGTGGCGGATAACCCTAGCAGGGGTGCACGGACCTCCGTGAGGTCTGCTTCGGAGAGTTTCATCCTTTTGAAGCAGTCGTAGTAGAGGACCTCGGAGGAGCTGCCGGAGTCGACGAGGATCCTCTTTACGGTGAAGTCTCTCAGCTTCATGGTGAGGAGCAGGGGGTCGTTGTGAGGGACCTGGACTCCCTCTAGATCTTGATCCGAGAACGAGATGGCTGGTCTGTCGCGGCGGGCTTTCTTGGATGCCGGAGCGAGGTCGGCTTTCATTACTTCTTTCTCGTGCGAAGCCCGCCTGGCTTTGGCACGGGCCTGAGAGCTTCCCCGGGATGAGGAAGCGGGAGCTGAGGACGCCAGATGGATCACGTTGATGATCTTCTCTGAGTCCTCGCCGTCTGGAGCCTGGGCCGTGCTCTGGTGAACCCGGCCCTCGCTGCCGCCGGCATCACCTGCCTTGACGAACTCTGGGATGTGGCCCTGTTCGGCCAGCTTCTCCAGATACCCCTGCAAAGTCCTGCATTCTTCAGTCCTGTGCCCGTTGCCCTTATGGAAGGAGCAGTAGAGCTTGCTTCGGGCGCCTTCGGTTGGTTCATTCTTCATGGGCGGAGGGTACTTGAAGAACGGCTTGGATTTGATCTTGGCCAGGATGCGGTAGATCGGCTCCTTGAAGACGACGTTGACGCTCTGACTGGCGCTGGAGGGAGGTCTGGGCTTCCAAGTGCCCCCAGACCTGGACGACGAAGGCTTCGCCGAACTGGAGACCCAGGCCCGCTTGGGATCCTGTTTCTGGGAGGGCCTCCCGCCTCTCTGCCGAGGTTGGTCACTCTTCTGTTCGGGCTCCGGATGCCCGTCTTGATCCTTAGCTCGGATCTCGTCTTCCTCCCGGGCGATGAAGCGCTTCACCCGGGACATCAATTCTGACATGGATTCTGGGGTGTCCCCGGCCAAGTCCTTTCGCAAGTCGATGCCAGGGATCAGGGCATGCTGGAAGGCGTAGATGGCTATCCCCTCCCTTGCGCCTCGATCTGGCTGTAGACCGCCCAGAATCGGTGGGTGAACTTGGCGAGAGTCTCGCCCTGTTTCATTCTCAGGGCGATGAGGTCCCCTTCCTTCTTGGGGACGACGGGTGTATGCTTGGAACTTCTTCAGGAAGGAGAGCTGGAGTTCCTTCCAACTGGAAACTGACTGCTCCGGGAGAGAGCAGAACCACTTCAGGGGGAGGTCACCCAAAGTGGAGGAGAAGATTTTGCAGTTTAGGTGACCCTCGTTCCCCCAGATGGACATCTTCTGGGAGAAGTGTCGGAGGTGTGCAGATGGGTCGGACAGTCCGTCATAGGGGACGAACCGCGGGACGGAGAACTTCCTGGGCAAGGGGGTGTGCTCGATCTCTTTTGTGAAGGGCGAGCCCCCGAGATCAGTGTGACCACAGAGCTGCTTCTGGTCCCGCATATCCAAGTTGTGCTGGAGAGCCAATCTGACGCGCTTGTCAAATCGCTCCTGCTCGTCGTCCTTCTCTGGAGTCTGAGCTCGGGGCATCCGCTTGGGATGGCTTGGGCTGCGACGGCTACGAGTTCGGCCATCGCGGCTATGGTGACTTCGGCTGTTGCTCGAGCCTTCGTCACGAATCTGGCTCCGTTTCTGATCCAGATGATGTCTGAGGTCTTCACGAGGAGGCTGGGCTGCCCTGCTGGGGGCGTCCTTCTTTTTCCCTTGAGGTTCAGAGACTTCCCTCAAGGAGGCAGTTTGCACTGCCCTCAACTGCTGCTGGAGCTCGCGAATCAGCCGCTCTTGCTTCTGGAGTTGCTTCTGGAGGAGAGCAGCTTCAGGAACCTCTCCAGGGGCAGGGGGTTGGATGTGGCGCGTCTCTCCTACGGCCACGGCTTTGTCCTTCCGGGGACGCTCATGCTGACGCTCAGCGCGTTTGGGTGGCGCGACTTCTTCTGACGAGGTCGAGGCCTCGTGCCCCTCTTGGAGTGGGAACTCAATAAAGAGCTGAGAGCCTAAGCGGCCCCCGCCTGCAGTCGTGCCATGCACCGTACGGGAGCGTCCTTGAGGAGGGACGTCCGTTGGCGGTGGTGGCAGCTCGAGCGCTGCCCTTGAGGATTCTACGCCCTTCTTGGCTTTCGGAGGCATGGCTTCTGAAAGGTTGAGGTTAAGAAGGTTGGGAAGGTTTTTGAGATTTTGAGAGGTTGGGATATTACTTTCCCACAGACGGCGCCAATTGTAGGTGCAGAAAATTATGACCCACAATAAGAGGGAGCCTTGCAGGACTTATCCGAGAGGATGATGGTGACTGGAGATGACTGGATGCCGTCCGGAAGCCTGAAAGGGAATAGCAAACGGTCAGAGGACCCTGGCCTGGGCGGCGCAAGGCTCTCCGATGCCAAAGTCAGTATGGGAACTGGAACAGTGGAAGGAGAGGGAGAAGAATGGCAGAGTAAGGGCTCTGTGTATTAGATTGCGCGTACCTTGCATGGTGCATGGGGTTCTATTTATAGAGGTTTGGATAGTACCTTTCAGAAGATATCTTGGTGTGGGTCCCATGATTCGACTGGGAAGTCATGATCAGCCCACAAAGTAATAAATGCAGTCTAATCCGGCCCACTCAGCATTTAATGCTAGTCGGGTCAGCCCACATTGCATTAAATGCATGTCTTGTTGGGCCAGACTGTGCTAGGCGCCTTTGGCGGTTGGAGTATCAGCGGATCTGCCCTCGGGCCTTGCCCTGATGTGGCCTCAGCCGCTGGATGTCGCCATGTCAGCGATCTGGAGAAGATAGTGGACGGCTGGATGTCACATCTGCCTTATTGGCCTGCGCCCCTATTCCTCCACGTGTCTGACATCGTGGGGAATAAGGGGCGTGAGTGGAGGTTCTTTCTTACTTCGGCTGCTGTCCTGGCTTCTTCAGCCGAGGTGGCTTCAGCCGAGGTAGAGCTCTCTGCAGAGATGGCATCCGGGGTGGCCCTGCCGAAGTGGACTCTTTGCCGAGATGATTCCCGAGGTGGGCCAGTTCGGCGCTAAGGGTCCGGAGCCGCCTGACTTCGGCCGGACCTCCTGCCCTGGTAGCCGGGGGGTAAGATTGGCGCCACGTAGATGGCACGAGGACGGCACGTGAGAATGCTTAGCCCCATCTGATGGCTGTGATTAGCTTAATCCTGTAGCTCTGGAAATCTCCCCACACAGAAAGGGAAATGCAAAATCACTTGCTATTACATGTAAACATAGTTATAGGCAAAAATCCAAGAGAGAGAGAGAGACTATGTGCGAAAAACAAAAAACCTGAACTATTCCGGAAGGAATATGGAGAAGAATTTCGGCGGGCTCATGTCGAAGACAATCCATCCACTGCTCATCGATGGATTCCCATAATCGATCCTCCAGCAGCAGCGAGTGGCTCAGTGAAAAGACCTAGAAAAGTAAGTAAATGTGCGTTTGTGTGATTAGGGTTTTGGAGAGAGAGAGAACAAGTACCTTGAAGAAATTGACGACGTGAGCGTTTAGAAAGGGTTTGAAAGGAGTGAGGAAATCGGCAATGGCATTCATCCATTCTAGGGTAGCCGTCGTCGTCGAGCGGGAGGGCACAGTGCAGAGGGAGGGAGGGGGCGAGAGAAATAGAGAGGGAGAGTTAGACGGACAGGGAGGAAGAGAGAGAGAGAAGAGCCGTCAGAATCTCCGGCGCAAGCGGGCTCCGGCGTAGGCGGGAGTGCAGAGCGCGGGCGCAGGGGAAACTTTCGTTCAGAGCGCGGGAGGGGAAAAAAGAAAAGGTGGGGAGGAAGTGGTCTTCGAGGGGCTCTTATAACTAGGCATTAGCGACCGCTATTGCAGCCGCCAACAGCGGTCGCTAATGCCCCGCCCGCTTTTGCTTCCGCCAATGGCAAGATTTCTAGTAGTGAATATACTCATTTGCTCAGCCCTGAGTGGCCGAAAGAGAGAGGGAGGGAGAGGGACGACGATTAGGGAGAAAGAGGGGGAGAGGAAAAGGGAGAGAGCGTGGGCGGAGGTGGAAGGAGCAATTAGGGATGTGTTAGGGGTAGTTTGGAGATTTTTCAGAGGGGTCCATTAGGGGTCCCATGGATGGATGTGCAAGGAGCAATAAGGGATGTATGCATAGTGGCTCGCATAAAGAATGGAAAATTTCAAAAAAGGCCCTAAGTTTTGGGCTTTTTTTTTTTTTTAAATAAGTTTTACAACTTTTCATTTGAGGATTTAAGGTTTCCAAAATGTTTTTAATTAAGGACAACCCACCAAAAAAGAGTGGAAAACGTTAGGTTTTGGGTTGATTTTTCAAAAATGGCGAAAGTTCCCTTTAATGGTTTACAAACAAGAAGATGGTTCTGATAGAGACCCAGCCATGGGTCGAATCATGAATGGGGCCCAGTCTAGCCTACTGTTCTGATGGGTCTCGTCTGAAGTAGATTTCCTTGGAATAATTTAAATAAAAGCATCATATTAAACAAGAAAGATCAACTTGATTTTATACATTAGGTGGCACAGTAGGTAGTTGTTATCAGAAGACATCTCTTTTTTAGTTTTATAATGATCTAAATTGTAGGGATTTGTTTCCATTTTGTAATTGGCCATTGGCTACTTGTAGGAAATAAGGAATGGAATAAAGCATCGAAGGAATTATCTCAAAACTGTGCTTGCACAAGGAGGGTTGTTCATCTTCCAACCAAATCAATTCATGCCCTGTTAGGCTACTCATCACCACAGACTATGTGCCCATGGCATATCAAACACCAGATCGTCTATGTGTTGATCGACAGTGGCAGCACCCATAATCTCATTAGTGATCAATTGGCACAGCTATTGTGAGGTGGCCTACTCAGACCACCATATATCCAGCTACAGCTCAATCCATGGAACGCTTTTTATGGAATCCAACCTCGGGCTCCCACCTACAGTACTTATTCTTATTGGGTGAAGGTAAGCTCACACATCTTCATGAAGATCTACTTTCTCTCATACATAGTTTCTCAAAATTTTAAAGGAACCAAAGGGATTGACCCCTTCGCGATCCCAAGATCACATCCCTTTAATACTAGGTGCCCCACCTTCTAATATGCAGCCCTATCGGTACCCTCATTTAAAAAAAAAATGAAATTGAGAGAATTGTCAAAGAAATGTTTACAGATCCAATCCTTCAGCCTATTTTAAGTACATTTTCTTCACCGATTCTGCTAGTTAAGAAAAAGGATGGAACATGGAGGTTTTGAGTCGTTCACTCAATCAAATTACGGTAAAGGAAAAATTCCTCGTACCTTTGATTGATGAGCTATTAGATGAATTGCATGGGGCCAAATATTACTCCAAATTGGGTTTACGGTCTTGATACCACCAGATCCGTGTTCAAAATGACGTGCAAAAACTGTATTTCGAACGCATGATGGCCATTACGAGTTTCTTTTCATGCCATTTGGGCTTAAACCCTGGCTACATTTCAAAGTGTTATGAATGATGTGTTCCGCCCCTTCCTTGGGGATTTGTACTTGTATTTTTTTTTTTTTTTTTTTTTTATGATATATACGGTTTATAGCCCATCTTGGGAGGTGCATGTCAACCCCCCCCCCCCCCCCCCCCGCCCCAAAAAAAAAAAATGTAAACCGGGGATATGATGCAGTGAGATCCAAGATCAGGACACGCAGGCCCTGATGGACCAGTCTGATGGGGTCCACATATTCCACATGTTTCTAGATTAGCAGTGTTACTTTATTTACTTATTCTAGAATAGTAGGTTGCTTGATTGTTTAGGAAGATTTCCTTTCTAATTTATATGTTTGATTAGGATTAGCTATTTCCTTTGTTGCTTATTTAGGAACAATGCTACTCTATATATAGAGAAGCTCCTTATTGATATGTTCATGCTATTTTCTTAATAAAAGTTCAGAGAAGTTCTTGTGAATTCCCCTTTGGGGTATTTTCCCTAAGTGATCTTAGGGTTTTAGAGTCTTAGGGCTCGATCTCACCGTCGGAGGTGTAGATCTTCATCGTAGCCTTCGGGCTACGCCATCAATATGCGTGAGATTAGGGCTAATAAAAATTTTTTAAACCTTAATCAAATACAACTTAGCCCCAATCGTGTCCCAATAGGATCGAAGACCGCTGTGAGGTATAAACATTTCCTCGAATACATATAACAATTACCGGAAGCTTATAAATACAAGTGGTATCTTAAAAGAGTATAGTTTGAGCAAATACTGAATAGCATAACTAGAGTTCAAGTTTAAGACTGTTAACAAAAATATTAATTACAATATTAGGCCACATCAAAACCTGGGCCTAATCAAAATGATAAAGAAACTAAAAAGATATAGCATGAAGGCACTCATGTACGGGGTCGATACGACTATACAATGCCGTCCGTACTATACTCTAAGGAGTCATCAGGCTGATCTGCCTGAACTTCCTCCGTCGTTTCCTCCTCCTCGTAATAGGAAGGCTCGGTACCTATGCACCAAGAGTAGCATCATCAGACACAAAGGTCGGCAAGTAATATATATAAAACATTAACAGATATGTAGAACGAATCAAAGTAGACAATACGATAGACAAGATCCGTAGAAATGCATAGCATTCAAGTAATAATGCATGCATTCAATTCATAAACAGACTAATAAAACATCTAACAAATAGGCAAATCACATAAGCTAATGCACCACTGATAGTTTCACATGACCGTCCATACTCAACACGAGAGTAGCGGTTGAGTGGCACGGGATGAAAACCCGGCAAGCAATCAGAATGATATCCTTTAAAAACAAAATAAAATAAAACATCAAACTTCTTCAGAACGGTATCTGATGGTGTGCATCCATCTAAATATAAAAAGTCGTACTGTGTAGATGTTCAAGCCAAAATCCTTCACACAAATGGTGCCCCAAGTGTGTCGAGCATTTACAACTGAGTGGTGCCTGACATAAGAGTCCTAACATATCATTGTGAGGGACTAGACTTTCTTGTGTGAACAATATTTAATAATCATAGGATAAACTACTTATCCATTGTCAAATCCAAATCATCAAACTTCTTTAAAACATTACCATAAGTAGTTTTCGACAAACTTTACAATCAAAGTCGTCTAGTCTCAATACTTTCATCAAACTTCAGAATGAACGGAATAACAAAAGGGATCCTAAGTTCATCATCTAAGTTCATCATTTAATCATAAAGAAATAAAACAAACGAAGCTAAGGAACATGAACATTTCATGCAAAAGGTACCAAAAGGTACAATTTGGAATCATAAACGATAAACAATCCAATCCTAATTATATAGTTAATCCCGAAGCATCGTACATGTCTACTCAATCAACGAAAGGGTTAAGGTTCAGGATACCTAGACGAACATTCTTCGTGCATAGATTTAAAGGAAGGTATTCCGTTGTCCCGTACCGTTCAAGATTGAGTTAGAATGGATCCCGATGCAACCGGATATATGAGGAACGTCGGCTCAAAACATCCTCCTATATAGTCAAATCAGTCCGAATGGGTAGCCAAGGTTCCAATTCAGTCATAATCAAAATGGGTGCAAAAGTCCCTTCAAAAGGGGAATTTTCAGTTAAACAGGTCGACCCCCTTCATGGTCGGTCGACCTGCCCCAAGGTCGGTCGACCCACAGTTGTAAGTGAAAATACGTGAACAGTGAAATGGTCAGGTTCCAGAGAACCTGACCCTGTGTGGTCGGTCGACCGAGACCCCCTGGTCGGTCGACCGAGTACACTACGGTTACAGAACACAGGTTCTGTAACTGCAGTGAACATGAGGTCAATTCCATCCCATTCTTCTTGAACCTGATATACAATCACATGATGCATATAACAAGTCCATTCTAATTCCATTTATCCATCTAATCAAATCATCAACATCCTAATCCAATTCATTAAGCAAATAAACCCATTTATCATGTTTTAGAAATTCATAATCAATAAATGAGCAAAAGACATCTAAACCAACAAATTTGTGTACAATTCAAGAGAAGACAAACATATCCAACATAATATGTATATTAACTTGGCTTTGATGAAGAGCTAATTGAAAATCCAAGAGAATTTGGGAGAAAATTTATTTTAAGTTCAAAGATGGAGAAAATAACTCTCAAACCCAAATCACTCCTGCAAATGCATGCCAAGGGGTGAGGTGAGTCTTCCTAATCCATCTCTAATCAAAAGGAGAAAGATTCATTATGTCTACATGTCTTGAGAGCCTACCTTAGAGTTGTGAGTGGATGAAAAGCTTAGAAAAGGGGATATAGTGAACTTGGAAGTTTGGGGAAGATGTTTGGAAGCTTCACCGGCGACGACGGAGCTCCGGGATGTGTCAGCAGTGAGGAGGTAGTAATGGTGGCTGGGTTTCTGGAGTTGGAATAGTGAAATGAAAGAGAGGAAGTAAGAGATGAGAGAAGGGGCTTTATATTAGGTTAAGTTAAGTGCAAATATGGGTTTGGTCCTTATTATTTGAGGCTCTTCGACGTGCCGGATCACAACGCGACAGAAGGCGAATGTTCATGAAATGATGCGATCTACTCGATGCACCCAAACTCACAAAAACTCATAATCTCTATAAGTGTAAAAACTATGACTCACAAAATTAAGGGTGCCTGATAGGACTTATCCGAATGGAAGAATGATATGCTGCCTCTAAGCCTGAAAGGGAAGAGCAAACAGTCAGAGGACCCTGGCCTGGGCGGCGCAAGGCTCTTCGATGCCAAAGTCAGTGTATGAACTTAACTAAGGAGGGAGAGGAAGAAGAGGCAGAGCAACGACTCTCAAGTGTGTAGGTTGCATACCTTGCATGTGAAATGGGGTTCTATTTATAGAGAACTCTTGATGATATTTTGGATGATATTTTGGAGTGGGTCCCATGATTTGATAGGAAAGGCCTTATCAGCCCACAAAGTAATAAATGCGGTCCACCTCTGCCCACATTGCATTTAATGCCAGTCGGATCATCCCACATTGCATTTAATGTATGTCATGTTGGGCCAGATCATGTTGGACGCCTTTGCCGGTTGAGGTCCCATATGATCCATCATCAGGCCTTGCCCTGATTTGGCTACAGCCGCTGGATGCCGCCCTGTCAGCAATCTGGCGAAGATTGTGGACGGCTAGATGTCGCATCTGTCCCACTGGCTCGCGCCCTATTCTGCCACGTGTCTAATGGCGTGGCGAGCATGGGGCGCGAGTGGGGATTCTCCTTTACTTCGGCTTCCGTTCCGGCTCCTTTGGCCTGGGTCCCAGGCTCCTTTGGCCGGGGTCAAGCTCTTTAGCCGAAGTGGGCCCTTGGTAGCCGAGCTCGGCGCTAACAGCCGAAGTCAGTCTGGTTTCGGCTGAGGCCTCTGTCCCGGCAGCCGAGGCGAGTCTGGGTACCACGTGGATGGCACGCAGATGGCACGTGATAGTGCTTAATCACATCTTATAGCCGTGATTAGCATAATCCTGGAGCTTTGAAAATCTCCCCACACAATCTCGATTAAACATCTGAAAACTTCCCAAATTATTGCAAACCACCCCCTACTGTACTCAAACGATCTCGGACTCGTTCGAGACTTCGCACGCGTGGTCCATACGATAAACCTGACTCGCTATGATTCTAAGCAAACTTACTAACTAATAAAGTAATTAATTAACTTAACGATGGGTTAAGGGACGGGGTGTTACAGTGCATCTCCACCATCTTTCCATCATTTTTCCAAGCACTACAAACACACCAAGTTTTTGTTAAGATGCCCAAGTGCTCATTTGGTTAGAAGGAAATTGAATACTTTGGTCAAATTGTGTCAAAGAATGGGTTATCAACTGACCCGAACAAGGTTCAATGCATGCTCGATTGGCCCTCACCAAAAGACAGTTAAAATGCTTCGTGGTTTTCTTGGACTAACATCGTATTATCGTAGGTTCATCAAGGATTATGGAAAAATTGCTTCAGCTCTTACCAACTTAGATTCAAATGGAATGAAGAGGAGAAGCACTCTTTTCAACTTTTGAAACAGGCAATGACATGTACCTGAGTACTGGTCCTACCTGACTTCACCAAGCATTTTGAGCTGGAGTGTTATGCATCTGGAACTGGCATTGGGGCCGTGTTGATGCAAGAGGGTAGGCCACTTGGTTTTTTAAGGAAAGTCGAGGAAGATCATTGGCACTTTCAACTTATGAGAAAGAAATGACCGCAATTTTACAAGCACTGACCAAATGGACACCATACTTGGTGGACCGCCGATTTCGTATTATTACGGACCATCGAAGCTTGAAACATTCTTTAGATCAAAGGGTGTCAACACCAGCACAACAGAAATGGGTTTCAAAATTGATCGGGTTTGATTATGAAGTAATCTATCAAGCGGGGCCTGAAAGTAGGGTGGCCGATGCGTTATCTTGGCAACATGAAGATAGCACCTTAAACGCCATTTCACTCCCTCAACCTAGCTATATTGCTGAATGATATCCAATTATCCATGATGCATATGACCACGATGATGCATTGCAAAAGCTGATCGATGAATGCACTAAGGACTTCCAACCAACTCCCGGGTATGAAGTCCGTGACTCTTTATTATTTTATAAGGTAGGCTAGTTGCATGTTCCCTCAATACCGGATTTACGATCAAGGATCTTGAGTGAATTTCAAACCTCCCCATCAGTAGGTCACCCAGACTTCTTCGTATGTACAAAAGGCTCACTTGGAATTTTCATTGGAAAGGTGTGAAAAGAGATACATAAACATATGTGGCTGAGTGCCCCACTTGCCAACGACACAAATATGAAACTTGCAAGCCTGGTGGTGTGATGCAACCAATACCGATTCCAGAGAGAGCTTGGGAGGACATATCATTGGACTTTATTGATGGGTTGCCCCACTCATTTGGAAAAACCACGATCACAGTGGCAGTGGACCGCCTGACAAAATATGGTCATTTTTGCGGGCTTGCCCATCCTTTCTCAGCCAAAGCTATTGCCGAGGCATTCGTATGTTAGGCGGTGAAACTTTATGGTATGCCACGTTCCATTGTTTCTGATCAGGACCCGATCTTCATCAGTGGGTTTTGGAAAGAACTCTTTCCTCAACAAGGGACCAAGATGAAATGGAGCACAGCGTACCATACGCAAGCGGACAGTGAAACAGAGGTCTTGAATAGGTGTTTGGAAGCAAACTTACGCTGCTTTACCTCATATTGACCCAAGCAATTGTGACGCCCCGGAGTCCCACATCGACTATAGAGAGGAAAGTGACTGGGATTATATTAGAGCTTACACCCTTACCTTGCATGAGGCCTTTTGATGGGTTGAGGCCCATCAAAAATAAAACCGTGAGGCCAGTAGGACAAAGCGGACAATATCATGCATGGGTAAGAGGTGGGGCGTTACAAATGGTATCAGAGCCGACTCTCGACTAGTTCGAGTGTGGGTCCCTTGCCGTGGTCTGGTGCAAGTGGGCGGGCCAAGAGGGCTGGCAGGCTACTGCACAGGGACATGCCCCCCTAAGGGGGGTGGAATGTGACGCCCCGGAGTCCCACATCGACTATAGAGAGGAAAGTGACTGGGATTATATGTAGAGTTTACACCCTTACCTTGCATGAGGCCTTTTGATGGGTTGAGGCCCATCAGAAATAAAACCATGAGGCCCGGCCAAAGCGGACAATATCATGCATGGGTAAGGGGTGGGGCGTTACACCATCCATCTAGTCTGCCTCATGTTCAAATCCTTCTGCCCAAACAAATATTGAAGACTCCTGTGATCCGAATGTACTTCAAATTCTTCACCATACAGGTAATGTCTCCACATCTTCAATGCTATCACCACTGCTGCAAGTTCTAAATTATGGGTAGCGTACCTCATCTTGTGTTCTTTCAACTGTCTGGACCCGTAGGCCACTACTTTTCCCTCCTGCATGAGTACGCAACCTAATCCAATACCCAAAGCATCTGTTGAAAATCACAAATCCACCAGTTCCCATAGGGTAAAGTAAGAATAGGATTTGTGGTCATCTGGTCTTCAACTCTTGAAAGTTGGTCTCACACTGCTCTGTCCACACAAAAGGAACATCTTTCCTTGTCAATTTAGTCAATGGAGCTGCTATACTGGAGAATCCCTTCACAAATCTTCTATAATAACCTGCTAAACCCAGAAAACTCCTGACTTGCGCCACTGTCTTCGGACTCTGCCAACTAACAACTGCTTCAATCTTCGCTGGATCGACTGTTAAACCTTCCTTAGAAATGATGTGCCCAAGAAAAGACACTTGTTCAAGCCAAAACTCACACTTGTTCGGCTTGGCATAGAGCTGATTCTCTCTCAAGATCTGCAATGAAGCTCTCAAATGCTCTGCGTGCTCATGTTTGGCAACCAAATCTACAGGAAAAATATTTTTGATATCCCTGGTAAATCCATGTTTGGCAATTGTAGATTCTTGGGGATTTGGATGAATGAAAATCATCATTTGTTAGGATTTTCATATTCGACCACCCCCCATAAGATTTGAAAATCCTCACTTAAGTGGATTTGCACATTGAATATTTTTCTCAGTTATATGTATCGATATACACACTAATATCAATGTGAAATCCTCAACTATACAAATCCCCAGTGAGGAATCCTTGTTCCAGTGATAGTGAAGAATCATCAGATCTATGAATTCATTGCTTGTTACCAAACATGCTCTAAACCAACACCAAATTTAATTTGATTTAGGTGTGGGAGTGTGGAAAAAACCCAAGTGTTTTGGGGAATTTGTCCCTCATGATTGTATTTCCGAAAGAACCTTCATGAAAAAAAATGTTAAAAAAAGGAAAACAGGTAAGTTTTTAGGAGAATCTAAGCTACCTCCATGTAATCTTCTTCCAATAGGCAATGTGATTAATGTATAGTCTCAATAGAAAGAAAAACAATGCAATGTCTTGAAACCAACACCAAATTTAATTTGTTTCAGGTGTGGGGGTGTTGTCAAAACCCCAAAATCAGGGCAGGATTAAAGGGCCATGATACCGGGATTACTGTAGCATAATCTTACTTTTTCGTAGGATCTACATAGGTGAGGATTACAAGATCCATCATTGTTATGGAACATTTAGCGGAAGCCTGCATTGCGGAGCAACCCGAAGTCTGGGGCCATTGAATTCCGTGTTGCACCACTAATGTCTTACTAGCTGAGTCATACTGTACATCATATCATTAGACTGGTATAAAGATGAGCAAGGGGTAACAGTGCTAGACAAGTAAACATGATAAACTATTCTCATATTTCATGTTAGGAATTACAGAAGATGCATTAATTATATCTTCAAAAAATAAAAGGCCAACAAAGACCAGGAAGATAAAATATAACACTTAAAATAATACTCCCAGGTATTTCGCGTCGCATGTGCAAGGAATGAAGTCTACATGACAATCTCTGCACCTCAGTCACACGTCACCTGCTGCTCAGCAACCACCTCCTTAGAAACTGTACTAGGGTACAGGTCAAGAAATCATACCCACGACACCAAAAGTAGACCAGACAAATTACTTGGCAAGTATCCAAAATAAAAGGCATAGTTATAGGTACAGATCAGAATATAAATGACATGTTGATTATTCCAGAATTCATGTAACAGTATGACTAGATAAAGTCAGTGCATCATGAGTAAAATAACATAATCAATAATAATAGAAGGTATACTACATTCTAATTGGCAACTGGGTCGCTTAATCCTCGGAAGGGGAGCATATGCCTGCTGCCCCACGATCAGGCTAATAGTACCTTAAACTCACCCGGGAGTCTCTGTCATGGGAGTTCCTGGTCTGCCCCAGGCTGGGTAGGTACATTGGTGACACCGGTCACACAAAAGACTATAAATTGCAGGGAACCATATATATATATATATATACAGTAATAATAACAAACAGGTGGGTGGTGCCGACTCGAGAATCAATATAAACTTGGGATTTCAGGTGTACGATAGTCTAGTGTCCAAGTCGGGTTATGATCAGGGATATTGGAGAAATTTCAGTTCTCATAACAGTTGCAAATACGGGGAAAATACACAGTTCAATATTCATATCAGTGTTCTATCTGGTGTACATGAGTAATTCCGATACTATCAGTGAATAAATACAAATACAGAAGAAAACAGATAGCTCTGTTAGGTGTAAATAATTTAGAACTGAAAATAGTACAGTTTTGGGCTAGAAAAATAGTTCATCTAAGTCTGGAAAATCCAACAGAAAAATCGGCAGCAATTCGGCTAGAAATGGAGACCCCATACAGGTAGGAAAAGGACAAAGTCATTCGGGTAACTCGAATGGGAGTTGGACAACTAAATGCTCGCACACCACCTGAAGAAACCGCCTAAATATCTGGGTACATCCAAGGTCAAAGTAGGGCGAATACCGCGCGCTAATTCCCAAGGAGTCTCACAGGGTCACAATATTAGGGCCTCATAAGTCCGGTTTAGAAGGACGCGTAAAAATCTAATAATAAGAGGAATATGCACCATGCATATGATTCTGAAAATAAGCTGATTAAAATATTCTATCAAGCTTACAGAATAGTCAAGAGTCCATTACGAGTGTATCTTTTATCATTACTGTGTTTAGACATGCAAGGACGATGATATTTAGGACTATACATACTAAGGGTTGGATATCATGATTGGTTCCACACTTGGTGCATTCTTAAGATGGGGATATCCAAACCCAAACTCCGGATAAAGCGATAATCAGCGTGCATCACATACCCTCTCAATTATTCAGATAATTAGGAAACCATGTTTGGTCAGGGTTGGGGTACGGGGCTCATCAATTATCTAAGTTCTGGGTTCCCTTTTTACCAAAGGAAATCCACATCAATCTTGCTCCAGGGGGGTTGCTATTAGGATCGAAACACACGCGCGATCTAGGAGACACAATCATCATCAACACACAGACAATCAACGAGACACAGATTTACGTGGTTCGGCATGGTTGCTAACGTCCACGAGAGATTCATGCTAGTTCACTATTAATGGAGATGCCCACAAAAGTACAATGCTCTCACCACCCAGTATAAATACATGAAGCCCTAAACCTCTAGACACCCACAACCATCGGATCTAGCGTTATAATAGATGGTCTAGATTAAACTAATAAATTACAGATAAACCCCTGTAATTAAATAAAGTCTAGATCAGGCTTCACCAACCCATCAGTTGCTGGGGTCTTAGTGACCTAAATCTAGGTCCATTAGTGATTTAGGTTAATATTAAAGGGTATCCGGACTTCCATAACAAAAATCCATACTCTTATGGGGGTTACACAATTTTGGTACAATGGTACCACGTAATTCTAGAGAATTTCAGAAATATTATTGGGGGTGGATCGGATTTAAACAGCCCCAAACGGGTCGGAAAAGAGGTCAAAGTCCAGTTCTGTGGGGCCCACAGACGAGCCCGTCGTTCATTGTGCGACAGCCGCGCCGGCTGGCCACGCATTGTTTGCAGGGGGTCCGCTGGCCGCTGGTGCACCAGCAGCTGGCTAACTACTGGCAGCTGTTGGCCGTTGTCTGCTGCCTGGCTGCTGGGCAGCGACCTGCTGCCTCGCTGGTTGGATTTCAAGGGGAAAAAGGAGGTTCTACAAAGGATTTTAGCCCCTTAAATTTTCTGAAATACAAACCTATAAATATTGCTTATAGACAATAATTGTTACAACAAAACATCATTATAAAAATGTGATTCCATTATTCAAACCATTGAAATAGTAATTACTAGAATCCACTGAGACACCCATAACATGTTGTAGGGGATGCGGCTGCTTAGAGCTTATCCCCCCACAGGGGATAGGCGGGGCCCAGAGCCCCGTGCCTATTGTGTACACTTCAGGAGATGAGGTTCCCTATGCATGCCTTTGTCCCGCATCGAGTGTGAGGGCCTCCCACCCTTGGTATATTAGCCGTAGCGTAACCAAAGGGTGTACCACCACCTGAAGTGTACACAATAGGCGTGGGGCTCTGGGCCCGCCTATCCCCTGTGGGGGGATAAGCTCTAAGTAGCCGCAACGTGACGTGGTGGTACACCTTATAGGGGATGCGGCTGCTTAGAGCTTATCCCCCCACAGGGGATAGGCGGGGCCCAGAGCCCCGCGCCTATTATATACACTTCAGGAGATGAGTCTCCCTATGCATGCCTTTGTCCCACATCGAGTGTGAGGGCCTCCCACCCTTGGTATATTAGCCGTAGCGTAACCAAAGGGTGTAGCACCACACGGCGCGGGGCTCTGGGCCCCGCCTATTCCCTGTGGGGGGATAAGCTCTAAGCAGCCACATCCCCTACAAAAAGGCCGGCCTTTTTGTTGGGGATGCGGCTGCTTAGAGCTTATCCCCCCACAGGGGATAGGCGGGGCCCAGAGCCCCGTGCCTATTGTGTACAGTTCAGGAGATATACCCTTTGGTTACGCTACGGCTAATATACCAAGGGTGGGAGGCCCTCACACTCGATGTGGGATAAAAGCATGCGTAGGGAGCCTCGTCTTCTGAAGTGTACACAATAGGCGCGGGGCTCTGGGCCCCGCCTATCCCCTGTGGGGGGATAAGCTCTAAGCAGCCGCATCCCCTACACATGTTATGCCATTTAAATCGGAGACTTGCCTTGGCCTGAGATCAACTCCAAAACAGTCCAAACAATCTAAAAAGGCCTAGAATCTTAGCTGGAATACCTCTTCAAAGACTCCCACAAATCCACTCCAAAAGCCCCTAAGAACAAAAAACCCAAATTAGATCGAATTAGAAATAGGCTACGCATAGCACATGTATGATGCAAATGGGGCTCTAGATCAAGAAACTAATCAATGGAGAGAAGGCTCTTACCTTTATTAAGCTCAAAGAAAGAGGAGAAGATGGTTCAAGGGGCTGCCTTTCATATATCCTCGCGAAAACGATGTATGTTGTGAAGGAGATGACATATAATTGCTTGGTAGGGTCGAATTTTGCAAGTGGGGCACACTAGTAAATGATTTCCACCATGGAAGGGGAGAATAAATGAGAAAGAGAAGAAGACATGAAATTCTCTGTTGTTGGACGATGGAAATGGAGGAGAGAAGAATAAATGGGGTTGGTGTAGAGATGTCAAGTGGGCTGTGCCGGGCCGCCCGCCAGTCAACGGGCCGTGGCACGGCACGGCCCAGCCCAGTGACATGGGCCGTGCTGGGCCGAGCCTTGCTGGCCCGTTTGGCACGGCCCACTAGCAGGCCCGCCTGGCACGTGAGCGCCTGCGGCCTGCCAGGATCGGCCTGCCCAAAAATGACTATTTTTAAAAAAAAAAAATTCATTTTACCCCCCCCCCCCCCCCCCCCACACACACACACACAACAACAACATTAAATGATTATATAAGGGGTATTTTGTATCATTTTCAATTGATTTTAAACAACAACGAAATTTGAAATTGATTTTAAACAATTTGCATTCCTTTGAACCAACTAAAAGTCTTAAAGGGGCTCCAATTTCGGAATTAACTATTTAATGCAACTTTTCATGTATTGGTTAATCTAATAGTGTACATTAATTAGTTGAAACTTGGAATACTAACTATTCAATGGAAAGTGTACAATTGTATCAATAGAAAGTAGGCCACATATAAGTGAGAATCATCGATCTTGATGAAAAGTCTCATGCATCACATGTGATCAGTTCTATTACAAATTTAGATAAATTTAGATCAGATGGGATTTATAAATATGATAATAATTATCCAGATAGGACTTATTATTTTTTTTATACTGAGAATCAACTTGATAGTGGAAATAACCTAGGTTGAGTTGAAACTTGGGGATATCCCATAAATATTATTGATGTTTGTCTTAATGATTGTGAATTTAATAGACGGGGTCTATCGTAGTGTTTTACACCTTTTACATAATTCACGATTTATAAGAGTGAAAGCCATACAAAAATAATAATAAAAGAAATCAAACTCTACCATTTCTCCCTCGGCAGGTATGCATGGTAGCCTAACTGCAAACAAATTATAATAACTTAATATTTTTATTAATCAATTACGTATTATATATTCATTTGGGTTTAATTTTATTGCATAATGATTATCATAAAAATAAAAGCTTGAGCACCATGCTTAAAATTAGGGGTGTACAAAAAATCCGTCAATCCGTCAATCCGATCCGATCCGATCCAATCCGCGGATTTTAATTCGATCCGAAGGCCAACGGATTAGAAATTGTGTAATACGTTGGCAACGGATCGGTAGCGGATTTCATCCTTAATCCGCGGATTCAATCCGATCCGATCCGTTGGCATTAAATATAAATTAAAAAAAATTATATATATAAAATAAGAAAAAAAATGTAAGGAGTCACTAACCTTATGAATAGAATAGACATACAGCTCTCAACTCATGCCCCTTTAATTCAGTGGCTTCAAATTTTATGGGTTTTTTCTTCTTTCTTTTTCCATGTAATGTACAGTAACGGATTGAACAGATTAATCCGATCCGATCCGCTCCTCCACGGATCGGATCGGATCGGATTTCAATAGTAACGGATTGGTGACGGATTACAAATCCGTTAATCCGAAGGTAACGGATTGGTTACGGATTTGGCCCAATTCGCACCAATCCGATCCGTGTACACCCCTACTTAAAATACAACACATAAGTACGAAAAAAAAATAATTACAGTATCATAGTATGAAAATATAGTTACTTTTATAAAGGCAAAATTAACGAAAGGTCCCTATAAGTGAATGTATCCAGCCTCTAGTCCAAGGAAAAACTTTTTAAGGCATATGGTCCACTCAGCTAGACTGTTTGTTGCCTTAGGTCCCTACATCCACATGGTCACATATTTCATGACTGATATGCCCTTTCAACTGTTTTAGGCATAAAATTTTGAAATTTAAAATTTTAAATCTTATATTATCCCTCTTCTTCTATAACGAGCCTAGATTTTTTGGGTTTTCCGATCTCTGTTGGGCCACCTTGGTTCCGAGAAGAGATCGTTTGAATCTCTTGACTTCGTCGGAATCGCACTGTTGCAGACCAAGAAGACGAGATTAGAAGATTTTCTGATCAATCAGGTGGGCCACTGTCTGATCGGAGAAGGATTGCTGCTCGTGGGTTGCAGATCAAAGTCTGTTGCAAAAACCAGGTCTGATTTGGTTTGGTTGATTGCAAAAGACTGCCCCGCGACCATTCGTCGCACCAGAGAAGAAGTTTTTGATGCGCCCATTGTCGCCCGCTAGTCCCTGTAGCAGGAGACCCGAAATAGACGAATCTGTCATCGTTCGATCGCTGATGTGGCTTGTCTGTCCGATCGCCATCCTCATTGCAGCAGTCGCCTGAGATTGCAACGATCATCGTCGTTGTCGCCTTGCTAGTCCGGCCGCAGCCCCACCGTTGCCGCAGAAGACAACCGCTTGGCCAGAAACAACGCTTGTTGCACGCGTTGGGAGGAAGAAGAAGATCCAGTTGGGTGGAGCGAGAAGCGGGAGCCGCGGCGGCTTGGCCGGCGGAGGCAGACAGGGCAGCAGCAGGCGTAGATGTGGAGGAATAGGATGAGGATGACGGCGTTGAAGAGGACTGTATTCCCAGAAATTGCACGGAAGAGCATTGGTTCTAGTTCTAGGAATCAGTGAAGAAGACGACCCAGTTCTCTGGGTATTTATTCCAGGTCGGGTCGGGTAGGGTCAGTTCAGGCTGACCTAGTCCATGCAATTTGTCAAATTTATCCGAGTTTTGTCAAATTTATATGAGTTTTTATCAAATTTATCTGATATTTTATCAATTTTAACTGAGTTTTTGTCAAATTTATTTGAGTCTTTATCAAATTTATCTAAGTTTTGTTCAAATTTATCTGTTTTTTCATATTTATCTGAGTGTTGTTCAAATTTATCTGTTTTCTGTCATATTTCTTTGTGTTTTTGGTAAATTTATCTGAATTTTGTTCAAATTTATCTGTTTTCTGGCATATTTCTTTGTGTTTTTGGTAAATTTATCTGAGTTTTTTTCAAATTTTGTTTGAGTTTTTTAGCAAATTTATTTACGTTTTTTGATATCTATATGCGTTTTTTAAATTTATTTGCGTCTTTTGAAATTTATTTGTATCTTTTCAAATTTATTGTATTTTTTAAAATTATTACATTTTGAAAAATTTATTTTCTTCGTTTTAAATTTATTTGCATTTTTAAAATTTTCTTTGGATCTTTTGAGATTTATTGAGTCTTTTGAAATTTATTTATATTTTCTGAAATTTATTTGGATATTTTCAAACTTATTTGCATCTTTTTAAATTTATTTACGTTATTTGATTATATATTGCTTTTTTAAAACTTATTGTATTTTTTGAAATTATATCATTTTTTAAAATTTATTTTCGTTATTTTGAAATTTATTTGTGTGTTTTTAGAATTTATTTGAAAATCTGGGGATTTCATTAATCATGGCCAATTAAATGGTAGTTGACTGTTATTAATGGGACATCCCACCAATCATGGGATATGATCTAAAGAAAGGGTAAATTAGACTTTTCAAGTATGAAAAAGTGTGTGAGGGATTTTGGCTCTATGCCTTTTTTTTGTGGACCTAAGGCAATAAAGTGAAATGTTCTGGACACGTCGCCGAATGCCCCTTTTATAAATACCTCATGGCTAAAGTTTAACTACTTTAGGTTCTCATTCTCACCTAAAGTGGTTAGGTTATCATCCTAATCTAACTAGTAGTTTAATACTCTAAAGTGGTTAGGTTTTCATCTTCATCTAACTAGTTTTAATATTGTTTGGATAAACATATGTCTACAATAGTTAGTTGGTCCAGTGGTTAGGTTTACCTTTCAAATCTTAATGGTCTTGAGATCAAATCCACCCACACATACATTTTACTTATTTTTAGAAGTACATAAAAGTTACCCAGGTCGGGCCAACCCAACCCATCTCCATGGCGTGGGCGGGCCGGCACAGCCCGGTTTGACATGCCTAGGTTGGTGTGGTGGGTGAGTTATTTTTGTGGGAGGGTTAGTTTGTGAGTTTGGCACATTTTAGCTGAACTTGTGACACATAAACGAAGGTCGTATAACAATTGTAGGTAATGAGGATTTTAGCTGAACTTGTGACACATAAACGGAAGTCGTGGGGATGTTAGTTGGACTTGGTCAAAGAATAACAATTGTTGGTAATGAGGAGGTCTTTCAAACAAGCCCAAGATAAGAACTTTTAGAGATCCAAGGCAGAAGTTGCGATTTTTTGAATTGCTGGTAAACAACTTTAAAATTGTGTCCGGGGTCAAACTAGGCTCTCGAGGCCTCAGATGATTTTGGGTTGAACATGGAAGTTGTTGGGTAGGTCAATATCTAATTTTTGAGCTCAAGGTATACACGCAGGTCGACGCTCCAATGGAAAAGTCAAACGATTCAGTCAAGCTTTCCAATTTATGAATAATTGGTCAATTGAGTATTTCAGGGCCTTCACTCGAGTTGATTACAAAATTTGTCAGCAAATGATAATCTTGATCTAATAGGATTAAAATAACAGATGATAGAATTCACGAATAGCCCCCAGTCTCTCTCGAGATTTACAAACATGCTCCAAAAGGGTCAAACTAGACTTAGAGGCTCTCAAAACTCCCAAAGACATTCAAAAAACTATTTAACAAATAAAACACTGCGACTTGTTTAATCCCACTTAGTTATCCTAACATAGAAGAATTAATTAACGCTAATCAGAGAGGGCTAAGGTCGGGTTCTTACATATGCGTAAAAGACCCCAAATGTTATGAGAAATCTGGTCCTTTGCTTGCCCTCACGATTATATTTCCACAAGAATCTTCATGAGAAAAATGTTAAAATAGAGGAATAGGTAAGTTTTTTACGGAGATCCGAGTCACCAGGTTTTTAGGAAAACTTAAGCCACCTTTATCTAATCTTTGTCAATAGCAGGCACTGTTATTAATGTATAGTCTCATAAAAAGAAAAAATGCAGTGTTCGAATTCAGTGAAGGAAAATATTCAAGTGAGAACTAGTTCTCACCTAGAACTTTTTAGTGGGGCCCGACTAGCAATCCATCCCAAAACCTAGCAACCAATATGGAAGCTCCTTATGTCATTAATCCTAAGGATTGCAAAACATCTGAATGGACTGAACCATTGGATGGAGAGTTGAATTTTTTCTTGAATATGAAGCCATATTAAACTTGTGTGCCAACGGATGAAGGAGTTAGGGGCATTGGGTTTTGGGTCAAACTGGATACTTGGGGAGTCTCAGATAGATCTTTTCATCCCCGAGTCTCATCCCAAATGGGGTCTACAATTGGGCCCCACAAAAAATTCTTAGATAATATATGAGAACAGTTCCCCACCTAAATATTATCATTAAGTGAAATCTTATTAGAAGAGAGGAAAAAATCTACCAAGTATCATCTTCCAGTTAGTCGAACGAAGAAATTATCAATCAACTCATATACAAGTAATCAAAGAACCACGTGTCCATGTAACGCACTGGCATATTAGACGAGAATGTTGGTGTGTCTATGTGATATTCAGATTCTATTATCACCTATTGATAGAAGATGTAGATACTACTTCTTCACTTCATCCATTCAGAATAAACCATAATGGTAACAATAACAACAATTATATATATTAAAGCAAAGGGGGAGGTGGGCTATAGGGGTGCCACCTCATCCCTAAAAAATCTCTTCTTTCAAAGAAATATGCACAAAAAACCCACATTAATTTAAGGTGCCACCTCACTTTGGGCTACTCTTTATCTCCTAAAACCTCTCTCATAAGAGATTTTTATGAACATTTGAATTTGAGTCCTATTTCTTGCCATTATCCAAACTATAAGCAAATCTTTACAGTCGGTTTGTTTTCTTTCCTTAGATCTTCAATCATCATTGGGTCCCATGTTAAATATGTTTTGTGGCCCCTACCGATGAATGAAATCCAAGCGTTACTCCTTTACTCTCCTTTCAGTTTTTTCCCCCAAATGGATGGATCCAGTAGTGGGCACCAAGATTGGACTCCAGTAGTGGATGAAATCCCAATGGCCTTCTCTTAACCCCTTTTTTTTAAGCGGGGGCCCCATTTATGGAGGGAGGCTAAGTGGGAGACAAGCCTGTTGGCCGTTGTCTGGTTTTTCTTAATGGATGCAAATCAATTAGTGGGCCCCGCACATTTAACTTATTTATGCAGTGGGACCCACTCATGGAGTAATAAAGCCCTTTTACCTCTCCTTTCAGTTTTTTTTTCCCAAATGGATGGTTCCAATAGTGGGACAACCAATTCGTATTAAATATATTTCAAGATTGACTCCAGTATTGGATTGAAATCCCAATGGCCTTCTCTTAACCCCTTTTTTCCAAGCATGGGCCCCACTGATGGAGGGAGGCAAGCCCCATTGTCTGGTTTTCTTATGGATGCAAAATCAATTAGCGGGCTCCGCTATATTTAACTTATTTCTGTAGTGGGACCCACTCATGGATTATGCATAGATATTAGTTTTATAGGTCAATTGTATCCGTAGTGGGCAATCAGACTGGGTTCGTATCATACAGAAGCTTAATTTCTTTGATAATTATTAGGATGTCATTTGTGTGCACATGAGTTAGAATTATTAGAAACATACTATGATGACTCATATCTATATCCACGTACACTCATCCCATGCAATGTATATCTTTTATGTTTTTTTTCTTCTCTTACACTTGTTCGCCCCCCTCTCTTTCAATTTTTTTTCTTATGCTATCAATCATCTATAGGGGCCAATTGTTCTATCACCATAAATCCAGATGTGATGTGTGGCCCATTGAGGATGAAATCATTTGATTTCCATTTCCTTTCTTCTTATCTTCCCTTTTTCTTCTTTGGATGCATAGCCATCAGTACTGGGTCCTACATGTTAAAAACATTTCAAGGATAGCCCCCACTGATGATCAAATACGTTAATTTTTTTATCCATTTCTTTTGGTTCTTTTTAGTAGATGTAGATCCATCCGGTTTGTTTTATTTTCTTATATTTTCAATCATCAATGGTATAATATACCCGTAAATGAGATGGTCGTAATGGTCAATGCCTTTAAATTCAAGGGGTCATCGTGTTTTGTAAATTTGCTTTATTTTATATTTATTTTCATACATTGAGTTTTTTTTTAATATTCAAAGATAATAATAAAAACTTATTTATATTTATTTTATCTTAACAATATTTCAAAAGAATTCTTAAATTTTAACATATTTTGATTTTTTGCCCGGTCTTAGCACAGCCGTTTGTTGCTAGTATATAAATTATAAATATTAAGAAGTTTGAACCATCAGAGAAATAGTTACGTATGGGAAAAAGGGACTTTCGAAATAGAGCAAAGAGATAATCTTTCACAAAGAAGCACAACAAAAAGAAGATATGTTAGAAAAAGAAGAAGGGGAACAATAATTTCTAGAGATAGAGACCTAATCGTATTATGATTTGGGAATTGAGAAAGGGAGAGAGTTAGGAGTTCTACAAAGAAGAAGGTCATGCATGTGCCTTAATGAAATAAAAATTGAGGGAGTGTCGTGTATGGACAAGATAGGTACCCCCAGATTTACAAATTCAAGAGTCTTGCTAAAGAGTCCGGATCATTTGAGGCTCTTTTTAGAAATTAAAAAAAAAAAAAATCAGACTGGGACAGTTTTAGATAAATTAGAAGACTAAGGAGATTTCAGATTATATGGATTTCTTTGGGATAATTATATGGATGTGGCGAAGATTGCAATAAAAATAAATAGCTATAATACATATAAACTGAAAAGTATGAAAAGTTCAACAGGAGATTTTGCATCAAGTTCCATATTGAGGCATCCTTGTTAACTTTTGGACCTAAGTTACTTGAAGCCTACTCATCTTGTATTGAAAGGAAAGGAAAAAAAAAAAAAAAAAGCCACTCATCTCCACCATATCCAAATGCATATTAGAAAAAAGAAACAAAATTAATAATAACATATATAAATGATTTGACTTGAATATTGTACCATTTTCTGTACTATCTCCATTGCATCCTACCACTCATTGAACCCTAAGTGAAGCAAGACTGAGCTGGCACTAACAAGAGAGAGGGAGAGGGAGAGGTTAGTAAATTTTAAAAAGTTTATTTAGAGTAAAAAGATAATCATTTTATATTTAATGGAGTACTTCAAGCATCTCAAGATTAGAGTATGATATTAGAAAGCTATATGAATTAGTAAAAAAATTAAATTAAAGTACATTATAGAAAAGATCCATTCAGCATAATGGGTCTTTAATCAAATGTACTACATATTAGGAGAAATCCATTATAATTGTACGTTCTTTATACTATCTCCATTGCATCATACCACTTATTGAATCTTAACTTGAAGCAAGCCTGAGCCGGCACTAACACGAGAGAGAGAGAGTAGTCAGTAAATTTTAAAAAGCTTATGTAAAGTAAGAGGATAATCATTTTATATTTAATGGAGTACTTCAAGCATCTCAAGATTAGAGTATGATAATAGAAAGCGTATGAGTTAATAAAAATTCAATTGAAGTATATTATACAAAAGATCCACTAAGCATAATGGGTTTTTAATCAAATGTACTATACATGTAGATGCTGAATTTGGTTGGTGGGTTGGTCGACTGACGAGCTGAACAACACTGCTCGGGAGAAGGAAAGCTGAATGCTTTCCGTGGGTCGAGCTGAGAATTCTGTACCTATCACAAAGACAGAAGAACTCGATCGGAAGGTCCGATCGAGAACTCTCCGATGATAAAGTCAGTAAGTTTTCATTGTTCAAAATGATTGCATATTTTGTGTATCGTGTTTTTCTTACCTTCCTTTCTGATCATCATTTTTCTTTTATATATTTTTGTCCTGATCTTTTCCTCTTCTTTCTCCACGTTATTTGTAATTTATTATCCATGATTCCTCTAGCTTTATTTCTTCAAATCGAAACTCCCATGAAGCCCCTGTCGTGTGCTATTTTAATTCCATGATTTACTCTCGTAATTGCTGCTCTTTAGTAGTGCTAACTGCCATATGACCGTTCTGAATGTCCATTGGACCTGGATAGAGGTCCAGATCAGGGTTGGCATTGATCCTGGCTGACCGAGGATAATTTGAATTCTCCCCCCCACAATTGCCCCCCAAGCCAGTGTTTTTCTCTCCATTTTCCGAGGAAAAGGCGAGCATGAGATGCCACGCGTCAAGCTAGGGCAAACTTGCATGTCAGGGTCTGTCTCCAGTAGGTCTCTATAAAGCCATCCCTATCTTTTCTCTGGTTTCCATGTTCTCCTTCAATCTTGTTCCGCAAGTTCTTCCCCTGTTTTGCTCTGCCTTGGCTTTTACCTCTCCAGATATTGCTTCTTCTATTCCATTCAATATTTTCTTCCATCAGTCCGTGGTAAGCTTTTCTTTCTTTTCATCTCTTCTAACTTTAGATGGGGAATTTCAAGGATTGCTCGACATTCCAGAAGGGAATTCTGATTTCAGAGAAACGTATCAGATTCCCTCAGATGTTCAGATTTGCGCTGCTCGGACCGATGAAGTTCTTGATACTGGTTCCCGGGATAGGATGGCCTTTTTCCGACCATCGCTATCATGGAGGGTGGCGTTAGGTTCCCACTAGGTCCATTGCTGGTCCTCTTTCTTTCTCTGACTAATCTTTTTCCTACCCAATGCTCCCCCAATCTTTATCGCATTGTATGGGAGTATCTGCACTGAATAAGTTGCTCGGCACGAGCCTTGGTATTTTTGATATTCTGTCTTGCTATATGCTGGTACTTTAGATAGTAGCAAATCTGTGTTTTACTTGAAATCTAGGGGCTTAAACAAGCTTTTGGTTCATTACCTTCTGATTCCAATAAGTCCAATAAGGGTGATTTCGTCATCGTAAGTGGAAACTGGGAAACGCCGACCATGTGGGACGGGCTTATTCGAACAGTCCCCCGATCCCAGGGTCCCCAGGTCGGACTGTTTTTTTTTTTTTTTGTTTGCTTGATTTTTTCTTCTCCTTTCCTTTTTTATTGATTAATTACTTTTCTTCTTTTTGCAGAGGCATCAATTAATCATGGGCTTCCATCTTGCATTCGGAGCGAGGAATTAAATCGAGTGCTTGAGTATCGCGGTCCTGCCGAGCTTCGTGGTTGGGGCCGAGCTGCCCAAGTGTTGCTTGGATACATTCGGACGTATAACTATTTTCTAGCAGTTCCTTCTTGGCTTCAGTCACTGGCATCCGATCCTATCAAGCAAAGGAAGGTTCCTGCCATAAAGCCTTCCAGATCTAGGAAAGAAAAAATTATTTCTAACGTTCCGTCTTCAGCTTCTCATCAATCTCTCGTCCCCGTTCAATCTGTTGAACAGACTTCTTCTGCTCGCAAAACTTCTTCCCGGGTGTCTTCTTCTTCAGCTGAGCGACAAGTAACCCCTGTGCTACATATTTCCGACACCTTTTCTTCATCCGATATCAAGAGTGTTTCTCCGACAATGTCTCGCAAATCAAAAAATCTTTTTGATAGCTTGGGCGATCTCCCGATGACCAAGACCGGAAAAATAAGGAAGGCTCCTTTACCCGGTCTTTAATCTGTCTTAGGTAAGAGAGCTGCCCCCGAGCCCCAGCGTGAGCCTCAAATTTTAGAAATTGAAAAAGATTCGGTTTAAATCTGGTGAAGCTGCCGACCTATCTTCTTCATGGTTGGGGGATATTCCCCTCCTATTGTCTCCGCAGCCAAGCTCATCGTCTGGTCAGAAGAACTCGCGTGGCATTTCCCTGGAGAAAGGGCCATCTTTAGGCGAAGGGATCTCGGGATCTTTGACCTTGACTATGATTATGGGCAAGTCTGCGCTTCTTCTTTCTGATATGAGTTTGCATCGCACCTTGTCGGCTGATGAGCTGGTGGCTACAGGAGTCCAACAATGTTTTCTGGTAGGTTGGCTTATGGTTATTTGATCTCCTTCTTCTTGAAATCTCTAATTCTCTTTATTTTATTTTCAGGGTGTGCAAAAAATGGTTTGCAGTTTCCGAGCATTTGGGGAAATTACAAAGACAGTTGAAGGGCTTGGAAAAGGAACTGGCAGAAGCTAAAGCTGCTCGGCGCCAAGCTGAATCTAATGCCGACACCCTTTTTAAGACTGCTAAAGCTGCTGAATCCCAGGTTGTTATTGCGAAGAGTCGCCTTACTGCGACCGAGATAGAGCTTGAGGACCTGCGTGCCAAGTAAGCCGAATTTGAGGAAATGATAGAGAAGATTAAGGTCGAGACTAGAAAGGCTACGGAGAAGCTCAAAGATAGTCAGTTTGAAGAAACTGAAGCAACTTATTTGCAGCAAGTTGAGCAGATCAAAGTTATTATGTCCAAGCGAGGCTATGATGTGGCTCTGGAAGATGCTGCAGTTCCAGAAGATTCTCCTCTGTGGAATAATTATGTAAATGTATCCGAACAAGCTCCTACTTCATCTTCGCCTGCTAAGCCCCAATCTCATATTCAGGCTGATGACGTCATTCTGTCTACTGGCGGGGATGGGGGCGAAGTTTCTACTGCTGGTTAGCCACCCTCAGCTTCTATTGCCAAGATGCCTCCCTCAACTTCTGACGCGCCTGAATAGTTCATTTTGGAATCATTTTGTTTAGTTTTTTGTATGGCAATTCTACCAACCTATTTGCCCTGGCTATGGGCATAAAACTTTTACTTTTTGAAAGATCTATTATGCCCGACCTGTGGGCAAATGTTATCCCTATCAATGAAATGTTTTCTTTTTCTATGACATTGTACTGCATTTTCTGTGTTGCCACTGCTGGTTCTTTCCGAACTAACTTTTTGGCCTAATGCTCACATCGTCATGCCTAGCAATTAGATAAAAGGAGATCAGTACGACGCACCTAGTTTGGGCTCTTCCCATTTAGGTTTTTTGATCCTTCGAAACGAAGTAGTGAGTGCTAAGCTGCCCCTCGTTCTTCAGGCCTTGGCCCTATTTATCTTTGCGAGGTTGGTCCCGATAGGGTATGTCCTATAGTGGGTCCTCAGATGAATTGTTCAGTCTGGCCTTACCCTTGGTACAGGAATTTTGGCGAAGTGATGATAATATGGCAATATTCCAATATTACTGCTGCCGAAGTTGAGATTCATAAGTCCGAGGTGCATATAACCGAGGTGCTTAGGCCGAGGTGTATAAGATCGAAGTGCTTAGGCCGAAGTTGAAACTAAAATAATGTCCCACAAAATATGCAATATAGAATATCCGAATTCTTTGGCATAAAGATTGAAAATTTCAACTCTGTACAAGATAATTTTATTCATATACAATGCTTAGAAATAGAATTTTTTCAGGTTTGCAATGTTTCATGGCCTTGCCAGAGCTTTTCCTACTAATTTTTTCAAATGATAAGCTCCTGTTCCTCCGACCGAAGTGACTTTGTATGGACCTTCCCAGTTTGGTCCAAGTTTTCCATAGCTGTGATCTTTTGTATTTGGAAGTACCTTTCTTAGAACTAGGGTCGCCAACCTTGAATGTTCGTGTTCGAACTTTCTTCATATAATTTCAGCTAACCTCTGCTGGTAGGCTCCTAATTTGATCAGGGCTCGATCCCTCAGCTCTTCAATCATATCCAACTATTCGGCAATCCTTCCTTTGTTGTGTTTTTGATCATAGGCCTCTGTCCTCATGGTCGGCAATCCAATTTCTAGGGGAATGACAACTTCCATTCCATATGCAAGGGAAAAAGGAGTTTCTTCCGTTGATCTTCTTCGAGTTGTTCTATATGACCATAGGACACTGGGGAGTTCATTCACCCATCCTCCTTTTGCTTCGTCCAGCCTCTTTTTAATTCCATCCAGTAAAGTTTTATTGGAACTTTCTGCTTGGCCATTGCTTGTGGATAGACTGGGGGTTGAGAAATGATGTCTGATACCATACTTTTCACACAGGCTTCTAAATACCTTCCCTTCAAATTGCTTTCCAAATTGCTTTTTCCGAAGCGTTGACATTTCTCACATTTTTGTACAAATTTGAGAGCATCTTTTTGCATATAGGGCCACCAGTATCCTTGTGACATCGCTCTATGTGCCAAGCTTCTTCCGCCGATGTGTCCACCACAGGATCCTTCATAAATTTTCATAACAGGTCTTCCACCTTGGTCGGACTTACACATTGTAAGTACGGTCCCGAGTATGACCATTTGTATAATTGACCCTCTGGTGACAACCAAAACCCTAGCAGCTTTTCTTCTGATTTTGTAGCTTTCCTTTCCATTTTTTGAAAGCAATCCGTTCTGTTGGTATTCGGCTATTGGTGTTATCCAATTTCGGATTTCTTATTCTTGTTCAACATACATGAGCCGTTGGATTCCTATGCGTGGTGTTGATTGGAAGTCAATGAGGACTTCTCTCCTTAGCTCGGATTGTATCGCCGTTGCTAGGCTAGCTAAGCTGTCAGCATGTGAATTTTCTTCTCGACCAATCTGCTTGATTTTGACATCGCGATCTGCTGGATAAGGCGTGTGCTTCTCCAACATATGCAACCATCCGATCATCGCGAGCTGCGTATTCTCCATTGAGTTGATTGGCAACTAGTTATGAATCGCAGTGAATTATGAGGTTTGTTATCCCAAGATCTTTTACAGCTCGGAGTCCTGACAAAAAGGCTTCATATTCTGCCTCATTATTTCATGCAGCAAAGCCAAGGGTCACAGCCCTTTCAATAGCTGCTCTTTCTGGCGTGATAAATACCATACCAGCTCCTGAACCTCTGGAATTAGATGCACCATCAACATACAACAGCCAACTCTCATTAGCTTCCAAACTAGCTTCTTTATGCTTCAATTCATCTTTATGAGTAAATTCGGCAATGAATTCAGCTACTATCTGTCCTTTTATGGCATTTCTTGGAGCTATCTTTATATCGTGCTCGCCAAGCTCTATTGCCCATTTGACCATACGTCCTGACAGGTCGGCTTTCTACAAGATGGCTCTCAATGGATGTTCGGTCAGGACCTTAAGTGTGTGAGCTTGGAAGTAGTGTCTGAGCTTCCGTGCTGCGCTCACCAATGCTAAGGCGAGCTTTTCCAGAGGTAAATATCTTGTTTCTGCATCTAACAAGGTTTTGCTGATAAAATAGATAGGCAAGTGCTGCTTTCCTTGGTCCCACATCAAGGATGCGCTGACTGCATGCTCGGATACCGCCAGATATAAAATCGGTTATTCTCCTAGACTTGGAATAGAGAGCACATGTGGGGAGCTCAAATACTGCTTGATCTGTGCTAAGGCCTCGTCATATTGTTCGTCCCATATGTTTGTATCCGCTTCTTCTTGAGGGCCGAACATTGGTCGGCTTTTATCCAAACTCTTTAATAAAAACGCGATTTAAGGCTACGAGCATACCCGTCAGCCTCTGCACCTCCTTTCTTGAGCTTGGTCGGTCAATGTTCTGAACGGCTTGGATTTGGTCGGGGTTGGCTTCGATTCCTCTCTGGGTTACAATGTAACCTAGGAATTTTCCCGAGCTGACACCAAATGAACATTTCGAAGCATTTAACCTGAGTTTGTATCTTCGAAGGATCTTGAAGACCGAGCTCAAATCTTGCTCGTGTGTAATCCTTTCTTTGCTCTTGACTACCCACTACTAGAAAAAAGACTTTTTATATCGGTTACAAAAACTTCCTTATATCGGTTTTTCATAAAAACGATATATATCTTCAGTTAATATTTTTTATATCGGTTCATAATTTTTTATATCGGTTACATGTAACCGATATAATAATCACTATATCATGTCGGTTCGCAAAGATTCGATATTAATTGATGTATTTTATATCGGTTATTATGAAACCGATATTATATACACTTCTAAAATGCACTAATTTATATCGGTTTTAAAATTTTATTAATATCGGTTATTAGTAAAACCGATATTATACATTTATATCGGTTTTAAAAATTAATAATATCGATTTTAGTAAAAACGATATAGTATGTCCCTTTCGTTTCATCAGATTACTCAATAATATTTTTCACTATGGCCGGGCTCACTACCGTTCCCACCATTTATTTCCTTCTTCCCGCCTGTTTTCTCTTCCCTCCCTTTTCTTTCTTTCTCCATCAAACGTGCGCCATCTCTCTGTTTGCTGTTTCTCGTTCGTGAGGTTTACAGTCTTTGGATTTTCTCATCTGCACGTAGCTCTCTATTCATTCTTTGCTTTTCCCCTAACAGTCAGCAGATTCCTTCATTTTCTGGTTGCAAGGCGGTTTTCGGAATGCAGGGCTGGCGTGGATTTTGCATCTGGGTTCTGCTCCTTCTTGCTTGGTTTGGTCTGCAGGGCTTTCTGAGCAGTTGAAATCTTCGGTTCTTCTCCCCCCCGGTTGCCCAGTTTTTCTTCCTGCAGAAAGGTTCCTTTCTCTTTTGGTTGCAGGGTGGTTTTTTGGTCTGAAGGGGTGATTTATCAGCTGGATTGTAGCTCCAGCAGTTTTCGGCACCTTCCTTCCTTTTTCTGTTCAAGAAGGTGCTTCCCTGCTGCTTGCTCCATCTCAGTCTTTCATTCTCTGCTTGCTGGATAGCTCGAGGTGCTTCTCCTGCTGCCTGCTCCATCTCGGTCTTTCATTCTCTGCTTTCTGGATAGCTCTGTTTCTGTAGCAGGTTTTTCTTCCAATTACTTTGGGCTGGCTCCTTTTGCTTTGCTTTCTGAGTTGAAGATGTCTTTTGCCTGATCCCTGTCTGAGTGCTTTCATATTCTTCATCACAATGAAAATGTCCAAAACCTTCAAAACCCCAAAACCCAATGTACATCACAATCTTGGGGTGTTGGTTTGTTTAGTGTTTTGCTTGGGTTTGCAGGGCCTGAGAGGTAGACGTCGTGGATGGGGTGTGTTGGTGTTTTATTTATTTCGGTTTTCTAGTTTTGGTTGGTGCTGGTGTTTGTTTAGTTGGTTTTTTTTTTTTTGGTTTGGGAAGATGGGTTTCGTTTGGGGGGTTGGTTATTTGGGTTTTTGGTCTGGGGTTTTGGTTGGTACTGTAGGTGCTTGTCTATTTGGGTTTTGGAAGATGAATTTTTTTTTTTTTTTGGTCACAAGGGAACAATTGAGCTAGTTGTTATCCTCAAATGCACAATTTACAGTAAGTGGGACATGAATAGTCACTTCAACACACAATAATATCTCTGCATTTTCTAAGTCAATTTACATATATGAATAGACCTGTGTTTTCTGAAAAAACAAATAGTCAAACCCATTTTATGAACAAAATCATTGTATGGGATTTATATTAACTGGTTGCATTGTTGGAGTGTTTGGATTGAAATAGAATCGTGACAAACCCAACTTATTGAATAGTTCATTGGGGCCGTGCAGTTGTCATCAAATTTTGTGTGCAGCTACATTACTCTTCTTA
The DNA here is from genome assembly GCA_012931725.1 of Litsea cubeba. Lineage (NCBI taxonomy): Eukaryota > Viridiplantae > Streptophyta > Magnoliopsida > Laurales > Lauraceae > Litsea > Litsea cubeba. Next base: position 102,653,798 of record CM022946.1, read on the forward strand.
GGCATTTGTTTGTCATTAGATCTTTTTATTTCATCTTAATAATGTTAGTCATTTTTTTTCTGTGGATTTTCTACATTACTCTTCTCAGGCATTTGTTTGTCATTAGATCTTTTGAATTTCATATTTTTCTCTATGAATTTTGATATGCTTACCAAATGTGGATTTGTAGAAATCATCACTGAATCCACTGGGGCCAGCCAAACGTGGAATGAGATAAATCCTCCCTCATAAATCCTAATCTATAAATTATTATAACCAGTTCAATAATCTTAAATTATTATACTACATAGTTTTGTTTTGTGTATTTGTTTGAATATATCTATTTTTAATAAGTTATACACGTGTTTTTTTTACGTAATATTATCATTATATGGCAATGACTTTCTGATTATTGCTTGTCTCCAGCATTTTATTGGGCTATTATACAGCAATGGACAAGTCATGGATGTCATTGAATCGGTTTTCTATTGCATACGGGGAAGGGGTTGAAAGTTTTTGATGTCTGCCAAAAAGAAGTTTGGTGAACTTAATCCCATGCCATGTCCATGCAAAACATGTGGGAATCTCAATAAATTTGTAGCTAAGGATGTTGAGTACCATCTGTTTTTCCATGGTATCGATCAAAGTTATACTAGGTGGATATGGCATGGAGAAGCTTCTCCTGGTGAAGCTCCCTCAAGTGTGCCTTTAAGTAGGTCGAACCAACACCATTTTGGGAGTGATGTCCCAGATGATACTACACCCCCAGATGATGCTGCAAGCTCATTAAAATTGGCTCAGACCGCTTGTGACCTTTATTCATCTAATCCTGAAAAGTTTCAAAAAATTATTGCAGAGGCTGAGGAACCTTTATACAAAGGTTGTCTAAAGTTTACCAAATTATCTGCAGTAGTTACATTGTTTAATGAGAAAGCGAGGAGTGGGTGGTCTGACATAAGCTTTTCACGGTTGTTGAAAATCATTGGAGACATGCTACCCGACGATAATAATTTACTGCCCCGAAGTATGAAAGAGGTTAAAAAGACATTGTCTGTGTATGGGATGAGCTATGAGAAGATAGATGCATGTCCGAATGATTGCGTGCTTTATAGAAAGGGATCTGATAATGAGAATAAAACTATTTGCCCTACTTGTGGTGAGTCAAGATACAAAGTGAATAAGAACCTGACTGAGCAACGTAAGGGGGTGCCGGCAAAAGTTCTATGGTATTTTCCACCTATCCCTAGGTTTAAGAAATTATTTCAGTCGGTACAGACATCAAAACATGACTTGGCACGCTGATGAGAGAATGGTTGACGATAAGTTACGCCACCCCGCTGACTCCCCTGCATGGAAGTTGGTAGATGATAAATGGCCGGAGTTTGCACAAGAGCCAAGAAATTTGCGCTTAGCACTTTCAGCAGATGGGGTCAATCCGCATGGTTCGATGAGCAGCAAGTATAGTTGTTGGCCAGTGATGTTGGTCACTTACAATCTCCCGCCTTGGTTATACATGAAAAGAAAGTTTGTGATGTTGACGATGTTGATATCGGGTCCACGACAACCTGGAAACGACATAGATGTTTACCTAGAACCATTAATCGATGACTTGAAAACACTATGGGATACAGGGGTTAAAGCTCATGATGCTTACCGACAAGAGGCTTTTACATTGAAAGCAGTGTTGTTGTGGACCATTAATGATTTCCCTGCATATGGTAATTTGTCTGGTTGTGTTGTAAAAGGCTATCATGGTTGCCCCATATGTGGCGAAGAGACACAATCATGCAGATTAAAACATTCGAGGAAGAATGTATACATGGCCCATCGAATGTTCCTTCCAGAAGATCATCCCTTTCGGAAACAGAAAAAAGCATTTAATGGTGAGCAAGAGTTTCGATCAGCACCAATTCCTTTGACTGGTGAAGAAGTGGCAGAAAAGGTTAATGGAATCAAAACCTTGTGGGGGAAACCAGTACCAAAAGAGAAGCCCAAGAAAAAGAATAAAAAATCAAAAATCGACTTCATTGAAGAGGAAGCGAGTGGAAGATGTTAGTGATGATGGAGCTAGAATTTGTTGGAAGAAGTCAATTTTCTTTAACCTCGACTACTGGGAACACTTGCTTCTTCGACACAACTTGGATGTGATGCACATAGAGAAAAATGTCTGTGAGAGTCTTATTGGAACCTTGTTGAATATTCCAGGTAAAACAAAGGATGGACTGAATAGTCGCCTTGATTTGCAGGATATGGGTTTAAGGGATGAACTGGCACCTGATGTAAGTCAAAATAGAGCGTACTTACCACCAGCTTGTTTCTCATTATCCAAAGAAGAGAAATTTAGTGTGTGTGAAACATTGCATAAGTTAAAAGTTCCAGATGGATACTCATCAAATTTCAGAGCATTGGTTTCTATGCAAGACTTAAAGTTGGGGGGTATGAAATCTCATGATTGCCATGTGTTGATGCAGCAATTACTTCCTGTTGCTATACGATCCGTGCTACCAAAACATGTGAGAGTTGTACTTATCAGATTTTGCTCATTTTTTAATGAATTATGTGTGAAGGTAGTAGATGTACCTCGATTGCTTGAAGTTCAGAAGAATCTGGCGGTCACCTTGTGTTTGCTAGAAAAATATTTCCCACCATCATTCTTTGATATTATGGTTCATTTAACCGTCCATCTCGTTCGAGAAGTTCAGATTGGGGGCCCTGTTTGTTTTCGATGGATGTATGGATTTGAGAGGTATTAATAACTTTAAATATTCTTCAAGTACAATTTACTAATTTTAAATATATAAAGTAATCAATGGTTTACTATGTTTTAGGTATATGTCGGTTTTAAAAGGTCAAGTAAGAAATCGTTACCGTCCAGAAGGTTGCATGGCAGAGTGTTATATTGCGGAGGAAGCGGTTGAATTTTGTAGTGAGCACTTCTCTGGATTGGATGCAGTTGGAATTCCACCATTTGAAGATAAAAGTTACCCTGAAATTGTGACCGGAAAGAATCCTCCAGGAGGTGATTTTGTTGAAGTTGATGCTAAGTCCCTGGAGCAAGCACATTGTTATGTATTGCACAACACAAGTGTTGTTCAACCCTATATTGAGTAATTATATTTTAACTTCTTCACTTACAAATTAAAGCGTTATACTAGTTTTAGAGCTAACATGCGGTTCGTATGGAAAACTATGCAGGAGACACATGAACCACCTAAAGAAAACATTTCCTCAGCAGTCCAAAATTCAGAAATGGTTACAAGATGAACATAACCATTCTTTTAGTTCTTGGCTCAAAAATGAGGTAATAATTGTCAACCGTAAGACTTGTGTTGTGTCTATTTACTAAATGTGACTAATTTTCTTAGGAACACAGGTTTTTGAAGATCGGCGTGTCACCGGTAACAACATCTCAGAAATCTTGAGATGGGTATCACAAGGTCCGCGTATACATGTTATGAAATATCATAGTTATACCATTAATGGTTGTCATTTTACCACAAAGGATCGTGATGCTTCACATGTCACTCAGAATAGTGGTGTAAGTCTAGTGGCCACGGCGATGAACGTGTCTAGTGCAAAGGATAATAATCCTGTTTTCTGTGAATCAAGGTACTATGGTGTTATTGTGGAAATATGGTTGATTGATTATAGTCATTTCAAAATCCCATTGTTCAAGTGTGATTGGGTTGACAACAAGACTGGCTTTAAGGTAGATGAGCTGGGATTCACCATAGTTGATCTTGCTAGAATTGGTTATAAATCTGATTCTTTCATTTTAGCCTCTCAAGCAAAGAAAGTCTTCTATGTACCTGATCCAGTCAATCATAAATGGTCCATTGCTCTAGCAACTCCTGAAAGAACCTATAATGTTGATGACAATGAAGAAGTCCTCTTTGATGCTGGCATTGAAGATCAAACTCGTCCTGAAGTAATGCAATATGATGAACCATTGGATGCTATAAATGAATCTGAGGCAATGTACACGCGTGAAGATGCTGAGGGGACTTGGACTGACATTAATATTTGAAAATGTATTATAATTGTGTTTTTTGTAAGTGTTTCTTATTGCTAAATATTCCCTTATGTACTTGTTTTTAAGAAGCATATATAGGTTATTTGAGCTGATGTCACACTTAGTGGTAGTGTTAGTATGCTATGCATTGCATCGTTGTATGTATTACCTATTCCATTACATACAATATATTTATTGATATGTATGTTTTTTTTCTCACAGTTAGTAATGGAGCTAGAAAGGAATGGTGAATCACAGGACGACATAAGTAATGTTGGTCAACCCCGCATTCAAAAAAAAGGAAAGCTAGGGGGACAACTTTAATGCTTGAGTTGACCAAGAATTGGGATGGAAATGTAATTACTGTTGAGTATGATCAAAAGGGTAGGCCTACACCACAAGAAGTACGCAGGAAAATAGCTGGTTACGAAGGGGCTTTGGCAAGAGTGATGGTCCCACTTAACGCATTTAGTGATTGGCGTAAATTGAAAGATGTTAGGGAAGGGCAGCTGGAAAGAGATTTATGGGATACAATGAAGGTAAATAAATATGTGATTTCCTGTTACTTTTGGAATACCTTAGAATAATATGTGCCTTACTAAGCTATAAGTCATTTTTACTATTTAAAACAACATATTTTTTCTATATGATATCTCCATGTTTATTTGATACTGTCCCCGTCATCTTCATTAATATTTAGGTTTATGAAGCATTCTAAACAGAACTTGTGGTCTTTGTTACTTACATGTTTGGGCTGCTCATAATTTGGGATTTGTCTATGTGATAAGTTTCCCCTTTCATTTCAGCATGCATGCCCTATTTTTGAGACGCACACACACACAATGTTATGTATAGGTTGATAAGTCAATTGCATGGGACTCCGTGAAAACATCTGTATAGTCTGCAATATTTGTTTTAAGCAAATTACTGGTCGTACTATGATTCAGGAATCCTCATTTTATTCCTCACATTCTTATGCATCTTGTGTTGTATTAATTGGCATGAAAATATTACGGGTTGTCGCACACCATTTAATTCATTGGTATAGACCAGATTTGTGTTGGACGAAAATACGAGGGCTCAAGTTATATCTGATATTGGCCTCAAGTGGAGGACATTCAGGACAACTCTGACTACTAAGTTCATACTTCCATTCAAAGATAATCCCGAACTACTTGTGGAGCCACCTACAAAGTATAAGTTTATCGACAAATTAGTTTGGACTGAATTTGTGCAATCAAGGTTGACCCCAGAGTTTCAGGTATATATCTACTTCTATAGATTACTTGTGGAGCCACACTGTGCACTCACTCACACAGCACTGAGCCACACTGGCGACACTCACTGTCTTATATGCTGATGTATGTACGTTAATGTATTTTCTTCTTTGTAATTTTAAGGAGTTAAACATTCTACAATCTAAAAGGCAGTCCAATAATGTGTATACACACCGACTAAGCAGATCAGGCTATGCGGGTCTTGAAGAAGATATTGTAAGTACATTTAGTATAGAACTATTTTAAATAGTTTCTTACGGTTGAACTAAACTAACTTAGATGTTTAATTGTGTTTTCATATTTCATGTATAGAAAAAAAAATCCATAGAGACAGGCATTTTCGTTGATCATGAAGATAGGAGTGTCAAATGGAAATTGGCTCGTCAAAACAAAAACGGGGAATATTCAAATGATTCCACAAGGGAAGTAGTAGGAAAAATTGTAAGTTTCCATTCTCAGAAAAATTATAAATTGTTTTAGACTTTTTTTAAGAGTGCATCAAAGGTAGAGTATTCTCCCTAAGGGCCTTGCATGACCGTGCATCAAGGTATTTGAATATTAGTTGTATATATACGGCTCGGGATTCATTGGTGTCATGGTTATTGTAGGATGATCTGAAAAAGAAAGTAAATGAGGGGGCTGTAATGACTGAGGGGAGCAATGATGTTCTTACTATGGCTTTGGGTACCCCGGAGCATTGTGGACGAGTTAGAGGGGAAGGGAAGCATGTCACTCCAATGGCCTATTTCAAAATACCAAAACGCGGAACAAAGAAGTATAGTGAGGAGTTGTTGGCCCAGTTACATGAATCTCAGGAAAGAGTGAGAATTTTAGAACAACTTGTGAAGGATAAAGACACATCAGAACTCTCCCCATTCAGAAAATATTGCATCCAATAGTAGCGGCGTTTTAAGAGGTCAACAGGTAGTTTACCAAACCACAGGTTTTTATTGTTTTGGTAGAATATGTTGAATAAATGATTTCATAACTAAGGGACCTAACTATATGCATTGCTTAATAACCATATGAATTCGTATTTAACTCTTATAACATGCAGCTTGAAGATGGTGGTACTTCAAAAGTGAACAAGACATCATCAAAAATTCTTAGTTCCCCGCAAGTATGTTTTATGGGTCGGCTATTAAATTATGAAATTACAACCAACATTAGTTTCAATGTATTATATACATTAGTCGATGTAAGATTTAGTACTTATATATATTATTTGAAGATGCAGAATTGTAGATTGGCTTTGGGATCAAAGGACAAGATTGTTGCGAAAGGAAAGGTTTATGGGAAGACTGGACCATTGGAAAAAATTCACAATACTTCTTTAGGGAGCACAATGTACGAGTGTCGATTGATTGTGTATTATGTCCTGATTCCCCTCTTCCTATACTGTGCGGGTATTTTGACCACTATTTTAGATGCAACACACTCATTTGTGGCTTGGCCTGAAAAATGGGTGATATTAGGTGATAAGGTGAAGTGTAATTTTCCAACTCTTATTAGTTATGCTTAATTACACTACTGTAATTAACTTTGTCATTTTTTATTTGGAATTCCATGTAGAGTGTGGTTTGATGATTCTTCTGCAGCTAATGGTGATGTAGCAAATGATTGATGCGACTAATGGTGAAGGGGGCAAGTCAACTCCAAAAGTTTGCCAAGATTATAGAAAAGATGATGAAATCAAGGCAAATAAGTATTTCCACTTGAGAAAGGGGTATTTGAAGAAGATATAGAATTCAATTATTTTTTAAAATCTGATTTGTTAGATCTTTGTAACATGAAGAAGCTAGAGGTTAACTCAATGACTGCATACCAAAGGTAAACTATTTGTCTTTTTCGTAAGAACTATCAGTCTTTAATATATTTGATGTTATGAACTCTTTTATTTACCTTATTTCTTAGGTTTCTCTACGATAGATGTGAAAATTCTCGAGCAAGATATGGATTTTCCCATCCTGCACATTTCAATGATTTGGAGACAAAGAAGAGATTGAAACGCAACATGATAAAGAGAATGAAATTGCAAAGAAGGACCAACTGATTCTTGTTCAATACTCACCATGTAAGGGTGTACTATATTTTCACGTGTCTTCAATTATCTTAGTAGTCATTTTATTATCCACTTGTGTGTAATTAAATCTTATTTGTCAGTTAATCCGTCCGATTTTATGGATTTAGGGGTCATTGGCTTTTATTAGTCAGTGATATGACATCAATCGAAGTGTTCTGGTTGGACTCCTTGGTACGCAAGTTGTTGACTTGAATGTAAAGTTCATAGTGAATGAGTGAGTAGTTCATTAATTCTTCTTGTTCATTTGTTCATGTGGCTTCTCTTTTAAAATACTGAGTCTTAATGGATATCTTTGTGTGAAGTGCGATGAAAGTGCAGCTATGGAAATGGGGAAAAAGAATTAAAGGAAATCCGACTTGGGAATTGGTGAAGGTGAGCAATGAATAATTATGTTTATGATATCACACATACTTCCTAATCCTTTTTTGTATTTTTTTATGGTCTCTATGTAGTGCCCTAAGCAAACGGGGAAAAAGGAATGCGGGGTTATGTAATGAAATTTATGAAGCACCTTATGGAAGATCCTCTCGTGTCGACAAAATCTAAGTTGAAAGAACTTGGGGAGGCAGCGACATATGGCGACGAGGAGCTTAATGATTTACGTTTGGAGTTAGTTGAATACATCGTAGATTTTATCAACAATGGAGAATAGGTACATTAATTTCTATGCTTTTGCCTCTAAATTGTCATGAATGCATGTTACAGTCACCTTAATGTATAGTTCTTCATGCATGAGATATGAAGCATATATATATGTTAGCCAGGCTTCTCCTGCAAAGTATTGATCGATGAAGTAATTTATGCCTTGTAGGTCCATTTTTCATTGGGGGAACTAATCGGGGAAGCAGCGGTACACGGAGGCATCATATGCTACATAGTACATATACATACTTTTGGTTTTTTTGTTTATATAGTTAAAATTTTTGTACATCCCATGGAAGACAATATAAATACTTTGTACATCCCATGGAAGAATATATAGTTCAAATTTTTGTACATACCATGGAAGACAATGTAGATACTTTGTACATCCCATGGAAGAATATATAGTTCAAATCTTTGTACATCCCATGGAAGAATATATAGTTCAAATTTTTGTACAATCGCATGGCCTGACCTTCAAAACCTTAACTTTCTTGTATGGCTCTATTTTCCTTCATTCAATTTCCTTCTTCTAGATGATGCAAGATTAAAGACATAGTCCTCAAGAATTGAGTTTGAAATGGGCTTTTTCTTTACTAAATGAGCTTTGGGAGTTATCCCTTTTTACTGAATTTTGAATTTTGTATGTGTTAATACATTTAGTTTCAATTTGAATCATGGAATGGACTTGGATTTTTTGGTCTATACTTCGATTGTTGTGAAAATGCATGTACAGGTTGAATCTTGAGTATTCTTTCATTTGTCTTCTTCAAATTCTGTGAATTGGATTTCTGCTTTGTTCTTATGGCTGTAATGCATTTGTTTGACTGTTTATTTTTCTCTCTACTACCTATTTGATTTAATGGTTAATATTCTTTTGTTTATTGTTTTCAATTGTCTCTCTTTTGATGGTTTCTTTGATTTAATATCATCGGAGTGATCTGCTTCTTTGCCCCCACCAGATGAATTTAAACATTCAAATAATTGATCTCTTGCAATGTTGTCTCTTAACCATTACAGTATTTTGTGTTATCTGTGTGCTAGCTCATGAACAATTTCGATTGCCTGATCAGACAAGTTTACTGGTCACGAGCGATTCCTGCTGGAGCGCATTTATTGGATGTTGATATCAAAGAGGGTCCCATGTGTATGGCAGGATGACTGCCTCATTATAAATCCATTATATGACATGTGGCAGTAAGAGTAACAAAATTTTTTTTTTTGGTTCTTGTATTCTTTATCTATTCATTTGATTAAGGCCTGATGTAGTATGAGATTATGGTGTCATTCTCTTTTGTGGGGCTCATTTGGGACTGCCATCAATCACATGAAGGGTTTGAATTATCAGGATCTTTTGATATACATTATTTTGTTATTCACAAACAGCTCGAATAAGAAGTTATTTTCAGATAAGAAGTTTTGGGGTTTTTTCTGATATTTCTTATTTGTTGCTCTGTTTCTTGTAGAGTGGGTATTGGCGCTGATCGTTGTCATTGGCTGTCTACTGTCTTATCTCCTTCACATTGAAAAGCATGGAATCCAGATAGTTGAGTCCTTTTACTCTTTTGCATTGAACACATGAAGGGCACCATCATCCATTAGAAAGCTCGAAGCCTAGCTTCTCTTCATGGGCGATTCAGATGGGTGCTTTCATGTGTTTAAATAAACCAATTCCATTTTATAGTGGATTAATCTCTTTGTGATTGATAGTCCTTGAAAATAATTTATCTCTGTGCCTTTTTTCTTCTTCCTTTGTTGCAGGTGGGGACATTGAAGAAGGGATTGAATCAAGTATGTGGGTCCTGCCATTTCTCTTCTTCCATTTCTTCTTGTCCTTTTTTTTTTTTGTTTGAAACATGGCTGCTGAATGAGGTTTGTCCTTTTACCTGCAGGCTTGTTACCTTTTTCTCTTCTTTAGGATCATTTCTGATTGTAAAGTGTTTTTTTTTTTTTTTGAATCCTTTTTTTTGAAGAGGCAGTGAGTGTGCAGCAGGTGGGTGTGCAGCAGGTGGGTGTGTGCAGGGTGGTGGAAGAAGAGGAAGCAGTGGGTGTGCAGGTGGGTGTGCAGCAGGTGGGTGTGCAGGTGGCTGTTCATGTGGGTGTGTGCAGGGTGGGTGTGTGCAGGGTGGTGGAAGAAGAGGAAGCAGTGGGTGTGCAGGTGGGTGTGCAGCAGGTGGGTGTGCAGGTGGATGTTCATGTGGGTGTGTGCAGGGTGGCTGTGTGCAGGGTGGTGGAAGAAGAGGGGGCAGTGGGTGTGCAGGTGGGTGTGCAGCAGGTGGATGTGCAGGTGGTGTGTGCAGGGTGGTGGAAGAAGAGGAGGCAGCGGGTGTGCAGGTGGGTGTGCAGCAGGTGGCTGTTCAGGTGGGTGTGTGTCAGGGTGGTGCAGCAGGTGGGGTGTGCAGGTGGGTGTGAAGGTGGCTGTTCAGGTGGGTGTGTGCAGGGTGGGTGTGTGCAGGGTGGTGGAAGAAGAGGAAGCAGTGGGTGTGCAGGTGGGTGTGGAGCAGGTGGGTGTGCAGGTGGGTGTGTGCAGGGTGGTGGAAGAAGAAGAGGTAGTGAGTGTGCAGCAGGTGGGTGTGTGCAGGGTGGTGGAAGAAGAATGGGCTGTGCAGGGTGGGTGTGTGCAGCAGGTGGGCTGTGCAGGGTGTGTGTGTGTGCAGGGTGGTGGAAGAAGAGGAGGCAGGTGGGTGTGCAGTAGGTGGGTGTGCAGGTGGGTGTGCAGCAGGTGGTATGTGATGCTAGAGGACGACCAATGACCATTGGGTGGTTGGAAGAAATGAGGAAGAAGCTCTTTCAGAGGCAAATAACCTGTTCTCTAGGAAGAACCTGAAACTGGACATGACATTCTCTTTTTCTGGGTTGCCCGAATGGTGATGCTGGGTATGAAGCTGGGAGGTGATGTTCCTTTTAGAAAAGGTAACCTGTGATTCCTTTTACATATGTTCTTTTGCTGGTGTAGTAAAACAACCAAAAACAAACAAGGGTAGATGCCAATGTCATGTGCTAGCAAGTTATAGTCACCTTTACATGGATCCTGTTTCTAACTTCGTAGTATGATGTTATAGTCACCTTTACATGGATCACTGTGTTGTTTTGATGAATAACATCTGCTTCAGACATATTTGTAACCGCGGAAATTGTTTTGATGAATCTCCCTTTATGATTATTGGGTCACTGTGTTGTCATATTGGTCCTTAAATATCTTCAAAGCATGTCTAACTTCTGCTTCATCTGAATCTTTTATTCCTAGCAGACTATGAAAATATCTGAGCCACTCTGTGTCCTATCCCCACGATCTCATAATACTGACCTACAAACAAGTTTTACAAGTGTTCTGCGTAAAGAAGTGGTAGTAATATTTGTACAAATGTGATATTTAATGAATGATTCAACTTGCAGCAAATGATTTACCTTGATGATCTTTAGAGCACAAGTGCAGAATTGATAATACACTTTTGAGTTACTGCAGGTTTACTTGCACCCTATGATTCGTGATGCACATGGTCGTAAAATGTCAAAATCCTTGGGCAATATGATTAACCCACTTGAGGTCATATATGGAATATCGTTGGAAGGCCTCCATAAAAGATTGGAAGAGGGTAATTTGGATCAAAGTGAGCTGCTCATTGCAAGGGAAGGACAAAAGAAAGACTTTCCAACTGGAATTGCTGAATGTGGTGCAGATGCACTCCGGTTTGCTCTCGTATCATATACAGCTCAGGTTCTCTTTTTTATGAGTTTCTTGGTTGTGACCTTTTACCCTCTGATTTTCTTTATGTTCTATATCAATCAAGTCTTCTTTTTCTTTTCTTTAGTCTGATAGGATAAACTTGACATACAAAGGGTCGTTGGTTATCGGCAATGGTGCAATAAATTGTGGAATGCCATACGATTTGCTATGAGCAAACTTGGAGATGAATATATGTGCCTCCTTTGAAGTTTGATGTGGATTCCATGCCATTTACTTGCAAATGGATACTGTCAGTTTTAAACAAAGCCATATATAAAGGTTTTTGTTGTTTATATATATATATATACTATGCTTTAGTTTCTCAAGTGTTTTTTCATTCACAGAATGCCATATTTAATATATATGCTGATTATTACATAGCCAGTGATGAGGAGTTGCCCAACATGATCCAGTTCTTTCTAAACTTCAAAGAAAACTGTAAGCACTAACCAATTAACCATCAAATTAATGTCTAATCTTGAAGTCATGGTGATTATATTTACCATGAGTCGGATATTGTTGTGGGTGTTTCACAAATTTCAGATCATGACCCTTTCATATACCATGACTCTGTATTTAATAATCAGGTTTGTGTCATGCAAAAAACATTTCTGATTGGTTGTTGTGAATCCATGTTCATATATATGTTTTGTTCCTACTCTGAAATGTTTGCACATATTGTCTCAATTCTGAAATGTTCTTTCCTTTCACTTTTGAATGTGATACTGATGCCTCATTTTTGAAGTGGAAGTCATCATTTTATCTGATGCTAAAGTGTTCATATTGTATACATAATCATCACAAAGTCATTCAAAGATCAAATTATAATATTTATTTAGTGAGTTTTTTCATGAGCACAACAACTGATCTTGCTTGTTTGATAAGAATGTGGATATGGTCATGCATGTTTTTCCATTTTCAAATTGGTAAACTCATCTAGCTTCATAATGGCAATGGCTATGCTACAGGATCCTGCAACACTCTGGAGTCTATCCTGATTATGATAAAGAATCAGCTGATCTTGCATATGGAAGACCAAATGTGAAGAATGTGACCTTACTTCTTAGTGATTGGTGGGGTTCAGGCATTGTCCATGCAAAAGTTTGGATATCAGATGGTAATGACATATATATCGGATCTGCTAACAATGACTGGAAATCTCTTACCCAGGTACTCTGTTGCATTCACTTAATAAAGGCTCCTTTTAATCAGTATTTCATTTTCTTTGAGGTCATAACTAAGAGGGAATGCATGTTAATGGAGGTGGCAAGGAAAGAAAATAAATTTTGTGCATCTAGTTTTAGTTGCTTGCATTGTCCCAAATCAGAACCAAAGGAATGGAAGTGATCATGATTTGGTCTACCAATATTCGTCTCATTGCTAACTTGGTCTGCATATAAAGACACCCTAATGGAGGTGAAATTTTCAATTTTGTACATCATCACTGAAGCCTTACTCACCCAATGCATTATAAGATCTTTTTGAGGATGTTACTCGAGAATTATCTCACCGAAAGACGTACGGAATCGTTCGAATGGAAAATTTAATTTTCCTATGTTTCTATTGCCTTGTCATGAATCATGGGTCCTATAAGGACGGTCCTTATCATCTTACGGTACATACAACCTAGTGGGGCCCTCTTGAAGCATGTGCCAACTTTGGTGGAAGATTCCTTTTGTTTTTCTCCATCTCATCATTATTTCAATGCCTTATCATATCAATTAATGCATTGTAAGGGCATTTTTGTTTATATATATATATACAAAGATTTTGGTTGTTTAGATGTTAGTATATTGAGGTATATTGCATTTTTTGGTCGTGGTACAGCAGATCTTTTCATATTAAAAAATAAATAAATTGTGAAATTATATCGGTTATAATGTAACCGATATAATAAACCATATGAAACCGATATAAAATATATGTAATAACAAAGTAATTACATATTTTTTATATCGGTTATTCTTAATCAATTATATCGGTTATTATGAAACTGATATAAAAAACCATATGAAACCGATATAACATATATTAATTATATCGGTTTGGCTATAAGTTATATCGGTTTGCCTATAAATTATATCGGTTTGGCTATAATTTATGATATAAATACATATGATATTACATCGCTTTAGGCTTAACCGATATGAAATATTACACTTATTATATCGGTTCCGTTTATCTTTTATATCGGGGGTACTTATATCGGTTTGAAATTCACTCAAAAACCGATATAATAGGTCTTTTATATCGGTTTTTAGCCGATATAAAAACCCTTTTTTCTAGTAGTGATGTTATTCAATTTGATTTGTATATAAATTCGATTTGTTATGGATATAATTGAGTCGGCACTATTTAGCTTCGACCGGATGATACCCGACGGGATCGAGTCTTGGTTTAGAAATTCAAACGTCGCTGCGCAGTATACAGTTTGGAGCTCCGGAACTCCAGAACCCGGGTAGTTAGGGATACCTTTAACCCATTTATTCTTGTAGATATTTGTTGGAGGACTTGATCCAAATTGTAGTGACGAGGATCTCCAACAAGTCTTCTCTCAATATGGTGAGATTGTATCTGTAAAAATACCAGTCGGGAAAGGTTGCGGATTTGTGCACTTTGCTTAGAGGTACATTTTCTGATCTTGTCAATTTTTGTATTTATTTTACCAACGAAAAAAAAAATCGGCGAAAGTTTTTATATTTATATTTTTATTTGAAAGTTTTTTATTTTTTATTTTTATTTTCAAATAGTTTGTTTGGTTACATAGAAAAAATTAGGGCCTTTGTTATTTTTAAAGCAATGGTTGAGAATTTTTCAGAAACATCTCAAGATCCTTGAGGATTCAAGTATTGAAATTTGACGTCGTAGTTGTGTTTAACGTTAGAAAGAGAATTAATGGTTCGGATCTTGTATTTGGGGCCCATGGTTTTTAAAAAGGTAGATATAAATGTTTGTGGGTTTTTTTCAGATATTTCAACGCTTTTTCTGTAAATATCTCGAGATCTGAGATAGATCAACGGTTGAAATTTTGACACATGGCCATGTTTGACCTTCTGCAGATATCTAACGGTCTGGATCATGAATTCGGGTCCCATACATTAAAAAAAAGAAAAACCGGACTGTCCAATGAGGACGTACATATCACTGTAGCGATAAGCATTTATCCGCTTCAAACGAGTTTGTCTGATTGGAATCTGCCACCTGTTTTTTACTTCATGACTTCATGAAACAGACATTATTTGTCTTAATGCCATTTGAAATGGACACGGTAGAAGCTTCAAACAAGCATGTTAAAACTGGATTCAATCAGTTTTAAGCCAATGAGAGGATAAAATTAGAGATGCCAAACTGAACCTAAGTGTTAAGAATCCAACATTTTTAGGTCTAATTCGTTAACTGGGAGTCTGATTTATGAGCCATCAGTTCCTACAAGTTAATTTCACCTCGAGCGAGGTGCTCGTGCCGGTTTTCGATTTTTTCGGAGCCTTTTCCCGTTCCGGACCCATGGCGGGCTTTTTTTGAGCCTAAGTGTTGGAAAATCCTATGTTTCACTTCTAATTCTCTAATCGGGAGTCCTATTTGCTAGCCGTCAGTTCCTATAAGGTACTATGCCCTCGAGCGAAGTGCTAGTGTCGGTTTCTGATGTTTTCGGGCGCCGTTCCCCGTTCTGGACCCCCGGTGGGCCGTTTTCTAACTTAAGTGTTGGAAAATCCTTTTTTATTTTTATTTTACTTCGGTAAAACTATCAAAGACTATTATCGACGAATTATATGACGTCGGTAAAATAAACATTTAACGATATTTTTTATAAAACGTTGGTAATGTTTTATTTTTTTTTTAGGAAAATTAAAAATTAGAGTCATTTACCGACGATTTTTTTTTACCGACGAAAATTAGCGTCGAAAAATTTATCACCGACGTTTAATATAAAATATTGGTAAAGGTTGGTAGACTTTTTTACTTATTTTAAAAAAATAAATAAATTAATTTTTACAGACCAAAATTATATTTTTTTGTGACGGAAAAAATGCGTCGGCAAATTTCCCACGTTTTTTTCCCCCTCCTGCCACCAAAACTCCTCTTGTCACTCTCTCTCCTGCTCTTCTCTCACTCTATCTACTCTCTCACTCTCGCTCTCTCTGTTATCTCACTCTCGCTCTCTGCTATTTCTCTCTCTCGCTCGCTCTCTCTGCTCTCTCTCCCCCTCGCACTCTCGCTCGATTTTTCTGCTCTCTCTGGATCTGGGTTCTCTCTCTCTCTCTCTCTCTCTCGCTCGATCTCTTTGCTCTCTCTTGCTGTCTCTCTTGCTCGAAAACGGTCTCCCTCTCTCTCGCCGCTGCCTCTGCTCCGACCCTGTCTGCCGTTGCTGCCTCTGTATCTCTCCCCTCTCTTCGTCTCTGTCTGATATTTTGGTAAGCCTCTACTGCTTTCTTCAATTTTTTTTTCTCATTTTTGTTTTGGCATATTTCTTGTTGGTTTTTGTTGATCTGTGAATGGTTTTGATTGTTTGCTTTCTTGATTTTTTCCCTTTTGTTTTCTTGATTTTTGCTTGGATTCCGGGTTGGTGATCCGGAGCAGGGGTAGGTGACAGGCTTGATGGACTCTGTAAGAAGGTTATTGTGGCTCAGTAGAGCTAAAAAAAAATGGATGGGATTTCTTTGGTGATGGATCTGGTGGGGTTGCCTCTCGGTCAGAGAGTTGTTCTTTTGGCTTGATAGATTTGATTTGGTTTGGTATTGTGGATGTTTGGGTTAGGCGATGTGGTTCATGGGTAATTGCGGGTTATTTGTTTTTAAATTTTATTTTATCTACTTCATTTGTCTGTAGGTGATTGTGATAGACTTTTTTTATGAGGTTTTATTTGTTGGATTGGTGGGTTTTTTTATTATGAGCTTTTATTTGTGGAAAACTGGGAGTTAGGGTTTTCTGGTGTTATGTTCTTTCTTTCTTTCAGGTGGATTTAGTATCTGGGAGATTTATGGTGTTTAAGGTTATTGAGTTATGGAAGGCTTTTCTAAATTTTTAAAATAATTTTCTGAATACATAATGGAAAGTACAGGCTTTGGAATCAGGAACTTGGGTGTTGAAGGGACTCTCTCTCTCTCTCTCTCTCTCTCTCTCTCTCTAGTGTGATCTTTACGGTTGTTTGGTTGCTGTCAGTGGACATTTTGAGGTTCATTTGGTTTATCTCTTTTTTTTTTGTGATTATGTTAGTTGGATTTAGATTTGTACTGGAAAATAAACCATAAATTGCTTAGGATATAATGCAAAGAACCAATAGTAACAACATCATCATCAACGACAACAAAAACTCTATGATTCATCATTGGGGTATTGTGCTGTCCCAGTACCATGTCTTTTTACATGTCATGAAATTGGTGGTTATTAACCAAGTTTCAGAAGAAGTAGAAAACATAAGATTTTGGATTGAATTGGGAGAAAACATCCTCTTTTGGCTTGATAAGTGGATTGGTGATAGGCCCCTTTGCCATTTGGTTCCCGGATATTTTCCACTAGAAATCTTATTGAGGTGGAGTGTCGATTCACACCCTGCTCTCCTTGTTGAACGAGGTCTACATCTCTGGTGAAGATACTGACAGGGTTTGAATGGGGTCTACATTTAGGGTTTTCTCAGTTGCTTCTTTTTTCCTAGTGGTGTTTGAGGAGAGATTGAGTCCTTCATCTGTTGCTAGCCTTTTGGGCATTTAAAGCTCCCCCAAGGAGTTTTGGCTTTTGGTTGGTTGCTTAACTAGGTGGCATTTTCATTATGGATAATGTTTGGAGACAAAAGAAGATCATTGTGAATGCTTGCTTGGGCTTTGTTTGTTTCCATAAAATACATAGGAACTCATGTCATAAGTGGTTGAATGAAGGTTCATACCTGTTATCATAGTTGTTTTATTCTGTGCTATGATTAGTTACCGGTAATCACGGTAATCACAGTTGAGTTATAGGTAGCCTCACTATAGGGTAATAGATAAATTACAAAATACAACCACAAATCTGTCAAATGAGCTGTATACCAAATTAGTTTAGATTATAGGATCAATTACAGGATCAGATTGATCCTCTGTTTATAGTGTTTCCTAGAATAGTTTTTCCATTCTCTATATAAACCAATGTATTGTTACCTGATTTAATCAATCAATATAATTTTAAAACCCATTTTTAAGATGGTATCAGAGCATGCATATCTTCATTAGAAGTTAACACGAGATCGATTGTGAAATCCGATCAGTGTGCATTCCACACACGCAGAAGACAGAGATCCGGATTGAGTTTCTGCAGGAAACTCGAAACGGAGAAGGCTACCGATCTCTGCTGGGCCACACGCAGAAGACAAGATCCGGATTGAGTTTCTGCAGGAAACTCGAAACGGAGAAGACAGAGGCCGAGGGCCGCGTGTTCTCCGGTCGCCTGCCGCCCCAACGTCCCCACCGTCCGCGTCGCCGCCGTCCGCGCAGGGCCACCACGGCAGTGCTCTGGAACCTCAGATCCGTCTTGAAATCCTGCGCGATCTCACGGACCAATCGGCTGGAACGGCAGGCTTCCTTATCAGCCACCGTTCCTGATCTCTTCTGATACTTTCCTGATCTCCTCCCTCAGCGCCACCGGTTCCGCGCTGCCTTCGTCATCAGCTGCTTTCTCGGCGCGTCCGCTGCCTGTGCACATCCATCCTGCGGCGTCCGCTGCCTGCGTGCGTCTGCTGTTGCCTCCGCCCGCCGTTCCCTCCACCGTCCGCTGACTGCCGTGCCGCTGCTTGCTCGCCGGAGAGGTAGCAGTCACAAGCGCTAGCAGTCACAGGCGCTGGGTTTATTTTTGTTGCAGAACCAGCCAAATCCGAAGGAAGAAGAAGGTGGGTCAGTTGGGTCCACGCAAAGCATTCCAGCCCGAAAAGTGCAGCTATGCCAGCATCCTCGACCTTCAGATCCTGCCTATTCTTCCACACATGCTTAACATAATCAACTTCCTTCCAGAAGGACTCACGACGACCAGGAATACTGGCAAGACGAGTGTAAAAATTGTTTAGCCAACAGATTGCACTTCTCCGTAGTGGGTGGGTCCTGAATGTGTTGCTTGTTCTGCTCCAGCAACTGCTTATAGTAAGCAGACCCATGCTTGGTCACAAATTGTGATGCTTGAACAGCCTTGGACTGCAGCTGATGCAATTTCGATGCCATTGGTTCCCTTTCTTCCTTTTCGTCTAGGTTGGATTTGGGTCGGGTCAAACTGACCCGTTTGCAGAAATTGAGCCATCATCATGGCAAGTGAAGACTCCAGTAAATCTGATTCAACCACCCAGATTGTCACCATCCAATGAGATAATTCCAACTTCTCAACTGGAATAAAATTGGATGAACATAATTATTTCTCTATGGCATCAAGTCATGGAGATGACAGAGTTGCCGGACGAGAGAAACATGGTTACTTGACCGGTGATATGACCCAACCTGCGGTCACAGACCAGACATACAACAAATGGCGTGCATCGGATTGTCAAGGTCAAAGAGTTGGTTATTCGATGCCATGAAACCCGATCAGATGAAGCGGTTTAATCCGTTATGACACAACCAAACAAGTCTGGGATGCATCAAGAAAACATACTCTGATGGGTCAGATGAGGCAAAGATCTATGATCTACACAGAAGGTCATTCACAATGAAACAGAAGGGAGCACCGGTTGCCAATTACTATAGTGAGCTCACTGAGATCTTTCAAGAGCTTGATCAATTAAGTCCAAGTAACATGAAGGATCCAGCAGATATTGAAACTAGACGCAAGGAGGTTGACCGTCTTCGCGTTTATATCTTTCTTGCAGGTTTGGACAATATTTTTGACCAAATCCGAGGAGAGATTTTGAGGATGGAGCCTAAACTTGAACTTGAAGCAGCATATGCGCATATTAAAAGAGAGAGTAACCGACAGGGAACCATGTCTGAGGCTGGTGTCTCATCCGATGCACAGTTTTGGTCGCTGCGAGGTTCAAGCAATCTCGGTTACCCACCCCAGAAAACAGACTCTACTCGGAAACCGGGCCTCCAATGAAGTGTACCAAGTTGGTTTAGGAAAACCATACAATTAAGGGTTGTTATGGAGATCATTGGTTAATCCAGGAAGGATGGGTTCACAAAGGGCGAAAGAGGGATTCGAGCAGAGCCTCATTCCATCAACGGAGTCATCCCCAAGAGACTGCATCGGAACCTCCATCAGGTACATCTGGCTCCAAGGCCTTGGCCACCATCAGTACTTCCTCCTGCACATCTTCACTTACTTATAAATAGATAATGGATTCTTGACACTGGTGCTACTGAGCACATGACATCTAGTTTCACTGGATTGCACTCTACCAAACCATCAGGCCAAACACATATTACCAGTGCAAATGGAAACACTTCCCCAGTTTTGGGGAGAAGGGTCCATTTCTCTTTACATCTTCATTAAGTCTCGATCATGTCTTGGTTGTTCCTTCACGCGACTATGATCTGTTATCTGTTCCTCAAATCATTGATTCCCTCAATTGTACTGTGTGTTTTTTGGCCATTGTATTGTCTGTTTCAGGATCTTCTCACCAGGGGCCCGTGATTGGATTTGGTACTAGGAGGGGGAAGTTGAGTATCTGGACTTGACAGATGACTGTTGTGAGAAATTGAGTAAAGCACATCATGTGAGAGGAGACGAGTCCGTCAGAATGAAGAAGATTTGGCTGTGGCATAGACGATTAGGTCATGCTAGTTTTGGTTATTTAAAACTTTATATTCCATATTTTAGGTTCTCAGTTTGCTGCATCAGACTTTCATTGTGAAACTTGTGTTTTGGCGAAAAGCCATCGTGTTTCTTACCCATTAAGATTGAATAAAAGTTCTATGCCTTTCATGCTTATCCATTCAGAATGTCTGGGGTCCGTCAAGAGTTCTTACTAGTCGTGGTTTTAAATGGTTTGTGACATTTATAGATGATTGCACTAGGATGACTTGGGTTTTTCCCATGAAGCAGAAAAAGCGAAGTCACCGCCAAATTCAAACAATTTCACCCATATGTTGCTACTCATTTGACAAGAAAATCACAACATTGAGGTCGGACAATGGAGGAGAGTACGTCAACAACGATCTACATACTTTTTTTAAGCCAACATGGTATTGTTCATCAAACCACAATGTGCCTATACACCACAACAGAATGGTGTAGCAGAACGTAAGAATCGTCATCTCCTGGAAGTTGTCCGTGCCTCTCTATTTGAGGCTCATATGCCTCATCGTTTTTGGGGGGAGGCCCTTTGTTCCGCTGCCTACCTCATCAATAGAACACCATCAAGTACTCTCCAGTATCAGACTCCAATGCAGACATTGACCACTCTCCTCACAATGCCATCCACACCAAATCTCGAACCGCGTGTATTTGGATGTGTTGCTTATATCCAGGTATATCCACACCAGCGTGGTAAACTTGATCCATGTGCTCTCCGCTGTGTCTTTGTGGGGTATTCCGACACTCAAAAAGGCTATAAATGTTTCCATTCTCCTACTCAGACCTTGCATGTTACAGCCGATGTTACTTTCCACGAGAGTGAGTTCTATTACTCAGGGGGAGATTCCGAGCATCCCCTGCAGGGGGAGAGCTCTATCTTTGCAGAAGATACTCAGAATCAGATCATTCAAGTTCCACAGAATGTTCTAGATCAGCTTATGTCAGAGCAGCCGAGGGACAACACCTGAGGATGTAGTGACTACTGAGTCACCAACTCCACAGGTACAGCAAGAGCAAGAGCTACAACAACTAGCTCCTCCAGATAGTATTTCAGATACAGTTCTTCCTACAGTACCCCCACCAATCATCCAATCAGGTCCTGAGATCCCTCCACAGGTAACCGAACACTCAAACTCTCACTCTAGCCCTTTACCTGAGTCAAGTCATACAGGAAACACAGGTTATCAGTTACCCTCCTCGTACGAATAGAGGGATTGCTAAACAAACAATATGGACCCGGACCCTAAAGCAAAGGTTAAATACCCTATTGCTAATCATGTGTCTCTACATAGGCTATCTCCGTCATGTGCATCATTTGTATGTCAATTATCCACTGTATCTATTCCAAGTAATGTGCAGGAAGCTCTGAAAGATCCCATGTGGACTCAAGCAATGAATGAAGAAATGGAGGCTCTCCAGAAGAATTCCACTTGGGAGATGACTACCCTTCCTAAAGGGAAGAGAACAGTAGGTTGCAGATGGATATATACGATAAAGTTCAAAGCAAATGGCACCATTGAACGATACAAAGCAAGACTAGTGGCAAAAGGTTACACTCAGACTTATGGGATTGACTATGGGGAGACCTTTGCTCCTGTAGCCAAGATCAACACAATTCGGGTCCTTCTTTCTCTGGCAGCAAATCTGGACTGGCCATTACATCAGTTTGATGTAAAAAATGCCTTCCTGCATGGAGACCTAGAAGAAGAAGTCCTATATGGATCCTCCTCCAGGATGCAAGATGGGTCTAGATAAAAACATCATGGATTGTGTAAACTAAGAAAGCCTATCTATGGAATGAAGCAATCACCCAGAGCATGGTTTGGGAGGTTTCAGCAATCAATGAAGAATTTCGGCTACAAACAAAGTAAACTCAGATCATACTCTTTTCTTAAAACATAGAAAGGTAAGGTCACTGCCCTATTGGTGTATGTTTGAGGACAATGGTGGTTACTGGAAATGACCCGGAGGAAAAAGCAGGCCTTGCAAAGTTATAATCCATTAGGAATTTGAGATGAAAGATCTCGGTGATCTGAAGTATTTTTTGGGTATTGAGTGGCTCGTTTCAGAACAAGGAATATTTCTATCTCATCTCAACGAAATACACTCCTTCGACATTTTGACCGAAACGGAATGTTAGCTTGCCAGCCAGCTGATACCCAAATGAGGTGAATCATAACTTGGTGAATATCTTGACCAGGTACCCACCAACAAAGAAAGATATCAACGTCTTGTTGGTAAGTTATATATCTATCACTTACTAGACCTGATATCGCATATGCAGTAAGTGTGGTTGAGTCAGTTCATGCATGCACCAAGTGAAGGACACATGGACGCTGTAATCGGATTCTAAAATATTTGAAGTCAGCTCCTGGAAAAGGATTGATGTTCTCAAAAGCATGGTCATCTAGATGTTCAAGGGTACACTGATGCAGATTGGGCTGGGTCTGTTACTGATAGGCGGTCAACATCTGGATACTTTACTTTTGTGGGAGGCAATTTAGTCTCTTGGCGCAGTAAGAAACAGAAAGTGGTGTCCCGATCGAGTGCTGAAGCTGAATATCGGGGTATGGCACATGGAATATGTGAGCTACTCTGGATACGGAATTTGTTGGGGGATTTGGGATTCAAACCCAAACGTACCATGCAACTGCATTGTGATAACAAGGCCTCAATAGACATAGCACATAATCCAGTGCAACATGATAGGACTAAGCATGTTGAAGTTGACAGACATTTCATCAAGGAGAAACTCGAGGCCAAGATCATTGAGGTACCATTGTTAAATCCGAAGATCAACTTGCCGATATCCTCACCAAAGCAGTCACTGGCAGAATTTTTCACAGCTCACCTTAGCAAGTTGGGCATTGATGACATATATGCCCCAAACTTGAGGGGGAGTGTCAAATGAGCTGTATACCAAATTAGTTTAGATTATAGGATCAATTACAGGATCAGATTGATCCTCTGTTTATAGTGTTTCCTAGAATAGTTTTTCCATTCTCTATATAAACCAATGTATTGTTACATGATTTAATCAATCAATATAATTTTAAAACCCATTTTTAAGAAAATCCACCTCCAAATCAATAGAAAAACTACGACCACCTCAGATAAGTGTCTGTCTCTCTTTCTTTCTATCTTGTCACTGTGTCAATATGGTGCCTTCTCTTGTTGTAACCCAACTTTGAAGTTAGTCAAAATGTAACGGAAAATTTTGACTTTTTTGGTTATATGTAATTTTCATGTTTATTTTGGTACTTTGGAATTACAGTTGGTCTTAGTTGGTCAGGCAGCCAAGGAGACTGGACTGAACCATAATAGATGATACTGCCCATGTCTCAATCAATAGCCCTGACCACCAAATCAAGATCTAGATCCAGATCCTGTCCTAGATTTTCAATCCGCCAATAAATGATCCAAGCTCACGGTGTAGCCCACCAAAATACACAAAAAGGGTGACGATGAGCTAGAGGGATTCCATTTCTTATTTGTTTCCATTTCTTTTCATTTATTTGTTGTATATGTTAGGATTCGCTTAATATAATCTATTGTGATTAAATGATTAGATGACTAGGTGGTTTAGATTAGTGGGGGATTTTTGTTGATTTTATTTCTAAATGTAGATGTAAAATGCATGGAAATTAGTCTGAGTTTTGTAACAAGACTGATATCTTTGGGGAGAAATCTTTTTTTAAAGTGCTATCTATACTCTGGCAGAAAATTTTATGTTTGCATCAGTTTAACATATTAATAATGGCCACTAGTGAGCCCTAACCCCTTCCACTAGTGGCCATCAGTTTAACATATTAATAATGAGATCTGAGATTTTTTTTTGTTTGTTTATGAATATCCAATGGTGGACATCAAATTTATGGAGTTTCTCATTACCTCATCCATCACTTGAAAATATTTCTAATTTGATGTAGATGACGAGACATCTTGGTCTCAATCAGATGAGGTAATCGCAATGTGAATGTCTATGACATGTACTTAAAAATATTGTTTTTGATGTTGACACTCGTAGCTTAAATGATTTCCATTTCCATTTAATGTAAGTGTTGGAAAATCCTTTTTTATTTTATTTTACGTGGTAAAACTATCAGAGACTATTATCCGACGAATTACATGACGTCGGTAAAATGAAGCATTTAGCGACATTTTTTTAAAACGTTGGTATTTTTAATTTATTTTTATGAAATTAAAAATCAGAGTCTTTTACCGACGATTTTTTATTTACCGACGAAATGTAGCATTGGAAAATTTATCATCGATGTTTAATTATAAACATCGGTTAAAGGTGGTAGACTTTTAGTAACTTCATTTAGAATAATAATTTGCTGCTTGATTCTATGAAACTTGAATTTGATTTGTTGTAGATGATCATTTGAGAAAACTTGAATTTGAAATGTTCCTACTTGTTGGAAATTCTAACTTTGATCGGCTTGACTCCTTGCTAAGTCAAGTCTAGTGGGTTGTCTTGGTTTGGTTACTACTTCTCTCTGTTGTGATTCACATTGCAGCAGTGACTGTGTTCACATTTGTTTCATTCACATTAAAGAAGACACTACTCTCGTTGTGAAACTAATGGGGTGCCTAAGTGCCTCTTGCAAAGGGATGTACCCCTTTTGAGGAACCCTATGCAAGACATAATCTTTTAAGGCCTTTTGGGAACCCCTAGCTATGCAATACATGTTTGGGAACCCCAATAATGGATTTGTGAATTTAAGCATATAAGGGTTTGGGGTGTAAGTGGACATACTCTGGTCAGGACCAATTAACCAGTTCCTCTGGTCTAAATTTCAGAAAACTGATACAGACAAGTCAATTGAGAATTGAGACAGTTAGGCACCTCCCTTTAATAAGAGACCTGAATTGAGCTCATGGTAGAAACTTTCCAAACCAAAAACAATTCAAACAAAAGTCATTTACTATAAGGTACTTAGTCAATGAGCCAATTCAAACCGGTTAGAGAATTACAACTGAAACATGGGGTTTTCCAACACTTAGGCTCGAAAACGGCCCGCCGAGGGTCAGGAACTGGAAACGACCGCCGGAAAAATTGGAAACCGGCACGAGCACTTCGCTCGAGGGTAAAGTAACTTGTAGGAACTGACGGTTCGCAATTAGGACTCCCGGTTAGATAATTACGAGCGGAACATGGGGTTTTCCAACACTTAGGCTCGAAAACGGCCTGCCGGGGGTCCGGAACGGGAAACAGCCCAAGGAAAACTTGGAAACCGACATGAGCACTTCGCTCGAGGGTAGATTAACTTATAGGAACTGATGGTTCGTAAATAGAAGTTCCAGTTAGAGAATTACGAGCGAAACACGTGATTTTCCAATACTTAAGGCTCGAAAACGGCCCGTTGGAGGTCCGGAACGGGAAACGGCCACCGAAAAAATCGAAAACCAACACGAGCACTTCACTCGAGGGTAAAGTAACTTGTGGGAACTGACGGTTCGAAATTAGAACTTCTGGTTAGAGAATTGGACCTAAATACCTTTAATTTTGAACACTTAGTCCCGAGAATAGGCTGTCGTAGGTCGAAAACGGGAAACGGCCATCGAACAACCCAGAAATCAGCATGGTTACCTTGTCAACACTTAAGCTGAAAAAAAGTCCGCCGAAAAACTTAGGAAAATTTTTATATATATACATGTTTATGTTTCATTTGTAATTTAATTCGTTGAAAATAATCTAATGTTGATTTTGTCATTGCAGATTGATGGACGCTTTGGGGTCGGTTGCAGACTTGTGGGGGTGTAGGACTTCTTTTCGATTTATTTGTATATATATGTATATTGGATATTTATATGAGACGGTATCATTATTGATTGTAATATTTGTTTAATGAGATGAATGATTTAATGAAAAATGGAGATGGTTATTTAGTAACTTTTGTTTCAATGCATTTTTTATGTTGAATATAGGTATATGAACAAGTTTATTTTTGATACAGGTGTATAAACAGGTTTAAAAGAAAATAATAATGAAAAAAATAAAAATACTATTAAAAAAAAAACCTTTGCCGATGAAAATTTTCGTCAGCAAAATTAAAAATGAAAATAAAAAAGAATAAAATGATATTGCCGACGACATTTTCGTCGGCAAAAATTAAAAACAAATAAAATGATATTGCAGACTATAATTATCGCGGGCAAATTAAAAAAAAAATTAAATGAGTTTGCCGAAGAACTTTTTGTCGGTAAACTTAAAAAAAATTAAAATAAATGAAAAAGATTTTACCGACGCAAATAAAACGTCAAAAAAATTAAAAAAAGAAAAATTAAAATAATGAAAAAAGACTTGCCGACGAAAATAAAATGTCGGGAACATTCAAAAATAAAAATTAAAATAAATGAAAAAAGACTTTGCCGACGGAAATAAAACGTCAGCAAAATTAAAAAAATAAAAAAGATTTTGCCGATGTAAATAAAACGTCGGCAAAATTAAAAAAAATAAAAAAGATTTTGCCGACGCAAATAAAACGTTGGCAAAATAAAAAAAAATAAAAAAGCTTTTGCCGACGAAAGAAAAGCGTCGGCAAAATTAAAAAATAAAATAAAAAGATTTTACCGATGAAAGAAAGGCGTCGGAAAAATTAGTAAGAAAAAAATAAAATGGTTTTTTCGATGAAATACGTCGGCAAGATTAAAAAAGAACAATAAAAAATAAAATTATATTGCCGACGAAATAAAAGCATCGGCAAAATTACAAAAGAAAAATAAAAAAAAGATTTTATCGATAAAAAAAACGTTGGTGAAATTAAAAAAGTAAAATTAAAGAAAAATAAAATTATTTTTCCGATGATTAAAAATGTCGACAAAAGTTATATAATCGTTGGTAAACATATATATTTTGCCGATGAAAAAGAATTTCGTCGGGAAAATATTTGCGGACCATCTTTTGCCGACGTTTGGCCGATGAGAAAATTTTCGTCGGTAAAGTCTTTTACCGACGAAAATGTGACTTTTGGCGATGAAAAATTTCGTCACCGAAAGTTCAGGTTCTTGTTGAAAGAAACTGCGATTCAGATCTGAATTAGCGGAAAGACATTCATGGCTAATTTGTAACATGACAGATTTAAAAAATCTGATTTGGGCAGCATAAATCAGCCATAGAGATCGCATAAGAACTCCATGAATTCATGACCAACAAGTGTATAATTAAAGGAGAATGAAGAAGACTATTACCTCGAAGATTTGTAGCCTTCAAATCTCTGAAAAAATAGATCCAAAGGCCCGAACTCAGACTTGCAATTAGCAAATAAATTGCTGAAATTTTCTGCAGTAGTATTGCCTTTGATCTTCTTCTCTATCTCACTTCCAAATCTGATTGGCTAAGATGGTGGGATCTTAATCTAGGAATTGAGAACTATTTCTCTAAGGAAAAATCTCAGATCTCAAAATTTCTTCAATGAAGAAGAAACAACCCAAAGAGCTGGACGTGTGGCACTCCTTGTATGCTCTATTAGTGTTGGACTTCCAAGGGGAGGGTGTCTCTCCCTTTTATAGAAACTTAGGAAAGTTTTCCTAAAAGTTTATCTCTTCTAATTCTCATAGATGTCCTAAAAGGAAAGATTTATTTCCTTTAAGAAACACTCCAATTAGAAAAGGAAACTAAAGGAACATCCCATGCAATTAGTAATCCTAGTTGTTCAACACTTACTAATTTAAGTTTCTAATCCAAAAAGGAAACTTTCTCATAGGAATACTAGTCCAAAGAGGAGTCCAACTTTCCAAGTAGAGAGACCTACTCAAAGTTGGAAACCTTACCTATGGAAATCCCATTATGGACGTCCCACATACTAATGCACACCATGGCCTACATACAATTATCCTAGAATTAAATTCATGTATGCCATCAAAGGCCTATTTGAATTTAAACTCAAAATTATTTTCCACTAAAATAATTCAACCAATGTTATCCAAACATTTTAGAAAACCATGCCAATCTTGGAAAGTGACTAGAGAAGGGACCAAAAGACATATTTACCATTGGCTCCCAAAATGACCAAAATGTCCATGCTAAACCCGTAGCAACATAAAGACCATTTTAACCTTAACTCATTCTACTAAAGAGTTATGGTTGAACTCCAAGGACAAATATATAATATAATAAGCTCGTCATAAAATGACGGTTGTCTTCGACCTACTAAGTGTAATGACCTGAATGCCCTCTATGTAACTCCATAATCGAGTCAGGTTATCACATGTACCATCAACCTTCCCGATTACATCTAAATCTTAGAAATTCATATCCTTAACATAATCATCATTCGGATATCATTCTCTGGTCTAGGGAGCGACCCACAAGTTCAATATCCATATGGAACATCCATATACTAAGATCTTAGATTTGATGATTAATCGGATAATTCTAAGGGGACGATCATTCCATCATTAGATGGCATAGATTCTTTATTGCATCTGCACGTTCCAACTGATCAAGTCCGAGTACCCAAAACACAGAGCTGTTGACCCATGAAAAGAATCTCACCCATAGTGAATTAAAGCACAAGAACTTGACTTCGTCAGTTCATCCACAAATGCTCAAGATTAAGAGCACTGGTCACTCAGTAGCATGAGGTGACTTGATCTCTCTCTGTGATAGTACTATTTTAGAGATCACACCTACCATGGTCCTGTTCAACGCATTGCATTGCATATGCACTAATGAGATAAATCCGGGAAAGCCCTCCCATGACTTAGGTAAGTCACCCTGAATACAGGAGAGTCTCTCATTATAACTTATACCAAGATGAAGTGCCCAGCTCCATCTCTCAGTTATGAACAAATATGTTGTATCCAGTGTCCATGAATTAGACCTATCTGTGTGTAGACACTACACACCAAATTCATTTACTAGAAACAATGGGCTTTACACAACCATACATATATACATGTTTAAGCAGAAAATAGTCATTTCATTAAATAACCAGTAAATATCCAGTAACAAAGGAAGAGAGTGCAGCTAGTGGGCTTTAGGGCATACACCAATCCCAACAAACTCCCACTTGCACTAAAGATCACTACTTCCTAACCTAACACCCATAGATTCAACATGAGAAGTAAAGACTTTCTCAGTAAGAGTCTTAGTGAATGGGTCAGCTAAGTTATTCGCTGAAGCAATATGCTCCACCACTATCTCTCCATCCTGAATGAATTCCCGGATCAAGTGGTACTTTCTCTAAATGTGCTTGCCTTTCTTATGATTCCTGGGCTCTTTGCACTGTGCTACAGCACCAGTGTTATCGCAGTACATGACAATCGGTTTTTTGCACTGCAGGAACAACTCCCAATTCCAACAGGAATTTTCTGAGCCATACTGCTTCCTTCGCAGCTTCCGATGCCGCCACATACTCTGCTTGAAAGGTTAGCATATAATCTTTCGTTCTCCGAAGATACTTGAATATATGCTTAATAGCTGTCCAATGCATAGGTCCAGGGTTTGACTGATATCTGCTAACCATGCCAATGGCAAAGCAAATATCTGGTCTAGTACGTAACATAGCATACATGAGGCTTCCAACAGCGGATGCATATGGAACTCTCCTCATGCTCTCTATCTCTTCAGATGTCTTTGGACATTGATCTCGAGACAGTGGTACTCCATGTCTAAAAGGTAGCAAGCCCTTCTTGGAGTTATGCATGTTAAACTTGACCAATATCTTCTCAATGTATGAAGATTGGGATAGGGCTAACATCTTATTCTTGTCGATCACGCAAAAGCTTGATCCCTAAGATATAGCTGGCCTCACCCCAAATCCTTCATCTGAAATTGAGAGGATAACCAAACCTTTGTGGATGACAATAAGCCTACAATCATTTCCTATGAGTAATATGTCATCTATATACAGAACCAAAAATGCAACTGCTTTTTCCCACTTCCTTTCTTATACACACATGTTTAATCAATGTTTTGATCAAAGCCAAAAGATTTGACTGCCTGATTAAAACTGATGTTCCATGCTCTAGAATCTTGCTTAAGTCCATAAATGGACTTCTTAAGTTTACAAACCATGTTATCTTGGCCACTAGCAATGAAACCCTCTGGTTGCATCATATGGATGCATTCGTCAAGACTTCCATTAAGAAAAGCTGTCTTGACATCCATCTGCCATATCTCGTAGCCATAATGACATGCGATGGCCAAGAGAATCCTTATGGATTTAAGCATAGCCACTGGTGAAAAGGCTTCCTCATAATCGATACCCTATTTCTGAGTATATCCTTTCGCCACCAGTCTTGCTTTGAAGGTTTCCACCTTCCCATCCACTCCTCTCTTCCTCTGTAGATCCACTTGCACCCTATGGGTTTAATCCCTTCAGGTGCATCTACAAGTTCCCAAAACTTGATTGGAATACAAAGAATCCATTTCAGATTTCATCGCTTGCTGCCACATGTTAGCATCTATATCCGTTACTGCTTCATCATAACTAGTAGGATCCTCAACCAGATCTTTAGAGTCTGTCTTAAAAGACACTCTTAGATATCTTTCTGGCTGTCTAGAAATCCTCCCACTACGACGAGGCTCCGGAGTGTTCAAAGGAATATCTTGTTCATCTACTGTCTCAAGATCTGGTACAGATATTATAGGAGATCCCGGAAGAATCTCCTCAAGGGTTTCTTTACAACTAAGCTCTTGGTGCATCATACAATCATCCTCCAAGTACCTAGCATGAGTGCTGATGAGCACTTTTTGCTCCTTTGGATGATAAAAGATGCCACCTCTCGTTCCCTTAGGATACCCAATGAAGTAGCACATTTTCGATCTGGGTTCCAGCTTGGTAGCTTTATCATTCAGTACATAGGCTCGACAACCCCAAATGTGGATATGTCTTAAACTAGGTTTTCGACTTGTCCATATTTCTTGGGGTGTCCTAGGTACTGATTTAGAAGGTACTAGATTTAAAATGTATGCTGCTGCTTCTAGGGCATATCCCCAAAAAAGATATAGGTAGGGTTGCATGACTCATCATGGACCTTACCATATCAAGAAGGGTACGGTTTCTTCTCTCTTCTATACCATTTTGCTGGGGTGTACCCGGTGCAGATAACTGAGACACAATCCCATGTTGTGTGAGGTACTCTTTGAACTCACCCAGGAGGTACTCACCACCTCGATCAGATCGAAGGGCTTTGATATGTTTTCCTAGTTGTAGCTCCGCCTCAGCCTTGAATTGCTTGAACTTATTAAACGCCTCAGACTTGCGTCGCATTAAGTATACATATCCATACCTAGAGTAATCATCGGTGAAGGTGATGTAATACTCATACCCTCCTCGAGCCGGTTTGTTCATAGGACTACACACATCAGTGTGAATCAATTCTAACAACTCCTTTGATCTTAGTCCCTTTTCAGAGAATGACCTTTTGGTCATCTTTCCCTTGAGACAAGATTCGCACTGAGGAAAAAGTTCGAAATCTAATGAGCTTAAAGGCCCATCTTCTACCAACCTCTGAATCCGTTTTAGGTTAATGTGACCCAAACGTAAGTGACAAAGAAATGTGTCATTGATTGAAGATACCTTCCTCTTAAGGGAAGTTGAGTTTTCTGTTGTACATTATGCAGTGTGGGAGCAATAGGATATATATAAAATAAGTTGTCATGTATTCTACCGGAACATATAATATTTCCATCTCTACTGATATCAACACCAGAATGGAAAGAAACTGAATAATTAAGTTCAATTAATCTGGAAACTGAAATTAAGTTCTTCCTCATGTCGGAACATAGAAAACATTATTTAAAACTAATATCCTATCACATGGAAAATGTAAGGTAACAACTCCTACTGCAACTGCCCAAATTTTTAGCTCCAGTTCCGACTCTAAAGGCAAACTCCTCCTTTCTCAATCCTCTGCATTATCTAAAACCCCTGCAATGAATTGCAGATATGATGAGTGGCTCCTGAGTCTACTATCCATGATCAGTAGAATCAACCACTAGACAAGTTTCAATGTAGTATGAAAAGATATACCTTTCTTAAC
Organism: Litsea cubeba; assembly: GCA_012931725.1. Lineage (NCBI taxonomy): Eukaryota > Viridiplantae > Streptophyta > Magnoliopsida > Laurales > Lauraceae > Litsea > Litsea cubeba. Next base: position 102,686,260 of record CM022946.1, read on the forward strand.
TGAGGCCAGGAACTGGGACAATCTTTCTTCTAATGACCTTTGAGGCCACCCTTGAAGCATTCCCTTTGGGCTTTCCATCTGTACCCTTATCCTCTTATTACCAGCATTGTCCTTTTTCTTGCCCTTTCCCTTATTCTGCTTCTCTGAACTTCTCCCTTTCGGGTTTAGTTTAGAGGAAGACTGGAAAAAAATGAGCTTGGGCTTTGGGCTTCATGATGGCCTCTGCCGCCTGGCGATTTCTTTCATTACTCAGGTAGAGTCATGTCCATCTTGCTCATATTGAAATTGAGCTTGAACTGATTGAAAGAGTCCGGCAGAGTTTCGAGAATCATGTCAGTTTGACTCTCTGCATCAATCTCAGCCCCTAGAATCTCAGCTACATTGAAACAATCCATCAGCTTGAGCATATGCTCTCTGACAGGTGTTCCCTCAGCCATCCTAGTTCATGATAGTCCTCATAGCAGCTTGCCTAGCTGGCCTGCTCTTGTCTGCGAACATCTCAGACAAGGACATCATGATTTCATAGGCTGTGTCCATATGCTCGTGCTGTGTTTGCAACACGTTGGACATGGAAGCGAGCATGTAGCATTTAGCCATGCTTCGCTTTCTTCCATTTCCTCTCAGCCTCTAACTGGTCATCAGTAGAATTAGCATCAATATCGGCAGGTTTCCACAAGACATACTTGTACTCCTCAGCAGTGAGTACTATGTCAAGATTTCTCTTCCAATCTACGTAGTTAGGGCCAGTCAGTTTGTTCTCACGAAGAATGCACATCAACGGACTAAAAGAATCTTTACCCATCTCTTTCTGGATATAAAACGGTTTATAATTAGACATGCAGTATATATGTAATATGCATATG